>JAOPHQ010004854.1:0-120000 GCA_030340625.1 Merluccius polli
ACATTTTTTTTTTTTCTTTTTTTTTTTTGCGTTTATCAAGCTAC
The DNA here is from genome assembly GCA_030340625.1 of Merluccius polli. Taxonomy (NCBI): domain Eukaryota; kingdom Metazoa; phylum Chordata; class Actinopteri; order Gadiformes; family Merlucciidae; genus Merluccius; species Merluccius polli. The sequence goes on from JAOPHQ010004854.1 coordinate 45, forward strand.
ACACTGATTGGACGGCGGATACAAGAGGACTCCTATTGGTCAACGCCGATCTGCTCTTCCGCGTTTATCAAGCTTATTTTTTATTTATTATTATTATTTTTTAATTAATTAATTAATTATTATTATTATTTTTTTTATTAATTATTATTTTCTTTTTTTAAATTAATTACATTTTTTTTTTTTTTTTTTTTTTTGCGTTTATCAAGCTACACACTGATTGGACGGCGGATACAAGAGAACTCCTATTGGTCAACGCCGATCTGCTCTTCCGCGTTTATCAAGCTCTTTTTTATTTTTTTTTAAATTAATTAATTAATGAATTTATTTTTTTTAAATTAATTAATTAATTTTTTTTTTTTTTTTTTATTAATTACATTTTTTTTTTTTTTTTTTTTTTGCGTCTATCAAGCTACACACTGATTGGACGGCGGATACAAGAGGACTCCTATTGGTCAACGCCGATCTGCTCTTCCGCGTTTATCAAGCTTTTTTTTTTTTTTGTAAATTTATTTTATTAAGTAATTAATTGATACATTTTTTTTTTGTTTGTTTGTTTTTTTGCGTTTATCAAGCTACACAGGAAAACAACAGCTTTATGATGGCGGCGGTGAATGGGAACTGCTTCTGGTAAGATTCGCCGTTTTGAATCTCAAATACAGGTCCACGGTGGTGTGTTAAAACCCATGCGCGCGCGCGCACACACACACACACACACACGAGAACGCGCTGTTTCATCCGCGCGCACACACACACACACACAGGAGAACGCGCTGTTTCATCCGCGCGCACACACACACACATAAAACTGTACTGTATCTTGATTACTTGACTTGATTTGTGTGTGTGTGTGTGTGTGTGTGCAGACAACATGCAAGATCATCACGTGTGTGTGTGTGTGTGTGTGTGTGTGTGTGCAGACAACATTGAAGATCATTACTGCCCTCTCGCTTAACTCTACTCTACACCAGCACCTGCTTGATTTTCTTGCATGACTTACATGACTTCCTCAATAATATATGGGGACGACTGGGCCAGAGCCAGGCACACTCAAAATTTCTTTAGAAATTTTCTAGTTATTCTTACGTTTCTTACACGTTTTTTCGGTCGACTTCTCCTCCCGCAGCTTTGGTCACACATACACAAAAAAGGTATCAAAACGTGCGGCTCTATCTCATAATTACGAGATAGTATCTCATAATTATGACATATTATCTCGTAATTATGAGATAATTATCTCATAATTACGAGATAGTGTCTCATAATTATGAGATAACATGATTTTTTTTTTTTCATTGTGAATGCAATGAGCTTCCGTACATAATAATAAATAAGAAGCAGAAAATAAATAAATAAAAATAAACATAAATAATATAATGATGAATCTTTCCTGTTGACTTTTCTACTAACCTTGCCCCACAATATTTTTCCATCCTCACAGATTTTCTCTTTCCCAGTCTTTACCTTCTACTACAGGAGGTAATTTATTAGTAAACAAGAAATGGCTTAGGCTAGTGATTGACTTAGGCTAGTACTGGCCAAAATGTAACAAACATAGCTATAGACTTTGTTACTACAGGAGAATTCTTTTCTGACCTCATTAATCATCAAACATTCATAGTGTTATCAACTATTTACAATATTTTGTTCCTTTCGTATTTCTTAAATGCAAATTGCACAATACCATGCAGTGTCTTTCTCTGGAACACTGGCAGCTGTCATTCCAAGGCAAGATGCATGGAACCATCTGTTGCATTTACCGCATTCAATCTGTAGAAACCACATACCATCACATTACCTCCAGTGCTTTTTCATACAATTGACATTTTATCACTGAAGTTGTGATAGTTACCCAAAGAATGTCTTCTGTTCGGATTTGTAAGGCCGAAGGAACTTTCAGTCCGCATTCAGAGTAGAAATCGATTTTGGTCTCTGAAAATTATTTCACAATAGAACAGTGTGAAACATGTGAATGTTGAGAGAAAGTGATGGCCGTGTATAACTCTGTGTTCCCGAAACATAGATAGGAAAGGAATGATTCCCTCTCTGTCATCAGTGCCAAGAACAGACTGAATGCCCAGTAATGTACTGATTGAATGTAATGTGTATGTATTTGTCATACACTGATGTGATGCCACGCAAGCTGAAATGACCACATCAGTACTCATCACTCACTCATCACTGAAAGGATATTTAAACCCCAACTATTTGCTTGTCTAGTTAGAGCGGCTGGTGGATCCTTAAGAGAAACCATGCTGTCTCTCCCTTGGTGTAAACCATTGTAAACCATTGTAATAAAACTCTGTTCCTGCTTTTTCATACTATTGACTAACTGGGTCTTCATTCATCTGTGGTACAAAAATGACCATCAATGTGTAATTGACAAATGATCAACTTAAATGTGTCATCAATTGGACATTGTAGTAAGAAAGTCTTTACATTACCTGATGCAAGAAGCATCTCCTCGGCCATTTGTTCTCTTAGACATGCAATGTTTTTGCGTTGAGAATCGATATCGAGTTGCTTTGGAATTGCTGGAAAGCTTTGGATGATTTGTCTTGCCATCTTAACAGAAAAGAACAGCAGTCATGATAATTTAAATGGAGGAACCTGACACATGAAGGGTCATGGGGAGAGAACAGAATTTGAGTTGGTTTGAGATGGTTTACTTCACCTCCATGACAAAGACTCCACAGCTAGTTCCATCTTTCTGTGTTGTGTGAGAAATGGTAGCAGGTTTCCATGCCAAGGTCAACCAATCCTTTCGTCCAAGTAGATTAAACCTTGTCCTAAAGTATTTGCTGTTGAAAAACAGAAGTGGGACCATTGTGTTGACCATAGTTACTGATGAAATGGATGCTGTCATTATATGAAAATAATACTCTGTGAACAGACAAAGGAGAGAGTAAGTAAATGAAACTATTTTACCGGAAGCGTTTTGCTGCTTCCTTGGACTCTTCCAGATCACTCTCAGGGTCAGCAGGATCAATGATGAATATTTGGCTTGTTGGAGCATGAAGGTACTGTCCAGGGATACACAAAAAATCATTCAGAATACATACATGATTAAAGAATTACCCGCCCATTACATTTAACATTGGTTTGTCAATTTCTTTTACTCACCACAAACTTCCAGTGGTTGTTGTTTTCATTTACAAATCCAATCACACCATCGTACTGATCAAAGTCCACCTATGACATTTAAATAACATTTTTTTTTCAGAACAATGTTTTCATTTCAATGTCAGAGTACACATGTTCATAGCCATTATGTACTTACAGTCTTTAAACTTTGCCTGGAGACTAGAGAGGTTTCTCTGAACAAAATTACACCCATGATGAAGTGATGTAACACATACAGTCGGCGCACCCCCCCCATCCTTTTAAGAGTGGCTTGAATGAAAAACTCCATTGTCTAGAAATAAAATTTGAGGAATACATTCCCTGTTACGGACATCATGATACATGTTTAGCATATTAACATGTGTGAAAAAAGCCATGTTCACCTACCTCACCATTAAGCAGATTGTGTGGCCTTAGTGAGATGAAGTCATTATGCCTCAGGCAAATGATTGAATGATCATTGTTTGACCTTACTGTTGCAATGACAACCTCAGTCCCCTTCCTTTTCCAAAGAGTCTGTGTCTAGGTCAGGTAATAAGACAATGTCAACAAACACTTATTTATTACATATTATTAAACTATTTTGCAAGCACTAATCACAAATTACTCCCATAGCATCAACCAAGCAAATAACTTCATGAGTGGAAATGACACACACAGTGTGGAGAAAACACATCAAAATATGTAATAAAATGAAGATGATTTAAAATAATAATAACCCTTGTGCCTTTGTGCTTAATGTGGCTTCATGACTGCCATCACCATCATCACTGGCCTCTTCTGATGTATCCTCAGCATTGCCAGAGAGTTCCTTGTTTTTTCCAGTTCCTGGAACTGCACCTCTCCTGTGACCTCTTTGTTTTTTTGTGACCCTTCTTGGTGCAGGCATTGAGGTAGGGGCAGCGTAATATTTTGACCTGGATTTGGAGCTGGACCTTTCCTCCATCTGATCTTTTTTGGCCCATGTCTCTTCTGAAAGGCTGATGTCATTTTTTTGCCCTTTATGGAAATCAGCTGATCTGGCAGGTCATTTCCTAGCATGTGCTCCACATACCTGCCATGAAGGGATGTGTGCATTTTTCTCAGGAATGCTCCGGGACGCATTCGTCTCTTTTTGAGAAGGATGTGGTTCTTTACTATTCCAAACCACGCCTCCACGTGGCAATTTGTGTCCCTCGTCTCCTTCTTCATTGTCCCTTGATTGTTGTTGGGGCCTGGAGCATGTCGTGACAGGTCCCCCAACATCAGCCCACTCCAGAGTGGATATATGGACATGTATTTGTCCAGGAGTGTTCTGACTATAGCAGGGCAGTGGTACAGATTGTCCTCCTCTTCGTTTGTCTCTGAATCCACTGCTTCGGCAGCATCATCAGAGACGCGCCGGAAGACAGATGAAAATGGCGATGTGCCCACAATCGTCCTGGAATCTTCAAGGTCTTCAAAGGTCATCAGGGTCTTTGTATCACCTTGGTCCTCTGACATCACATCACAGTTAACTGACAGACGTATCATCTCTGTCAGTTGCTCCACACTGTTTTGTACAACAGGTGAATGTTTTTTGGCAAACAAAATGATGCACAGGGCCCTGAACACCTCGATGGCTTCATCAACACTTTGTGTGTTCTGCAGCCTGGCAAACACGAAGGTCAAAAATTCTCTGTGACCTTTGTCAGTCACATGCTTACTGATGATACCAGTAATGGCCTTACTGCGCTGAGCAAAGGTGGAGCACAGTATATTTTTTTATCGTCTTCAACTTCCGCCTGCCCTGGCTGATGGCGAAGCATCTCCTCAAATAGGAAAAAATATTTTCCTTGTTGAAGGAAAGCAGAACAGCCTGCATCAGGGCCCAGCTGAAGTCCGTCTCAACGTGGCTAACTGTCAGCACAGTGAATTGACGAACTGTGTGGAGAAACTGCAAAAGCCAGTGCGATATTGAGGGTACTGTGTGGTTGTTCGTCAGCATCTCTGCCACAGGCAAGGGGGGTGCGCCACGACCATGTCCAGCCAAAACAAGTGCATAGAATAAAACACGCTTTTTCTGGTCTGGGATCTTTGATACCACACTCCCTGTGGCGTCCAGGTACAACTTAACTGGTTTCTTCCTCCTCATATGTCCAACCAAAATCCCTACCCCAGTCTCGCTGTACATGTGAGTGGCAAATGGGTCTGCTTGGAAATGTTGGATATATCCAGAGAAATTAACAAATGTTGTGTCACATTCTCTCATGATCTTCTGAGTCAAAAGCACCTCCAACACAACATTGTCATGGAATGTCAAACTCTTTCTGACTTCGCAGGAAATTGCATTTAAGATGCCTCTATTGAGCCATCTTGTCAGGTTCCCAGCCCTTATCTCCTCTTGAGGGGTTTGACTTAGGAGTTTGTAGAAGGTGTTGCTGAGCCCCCCTTTGATTTTTTGTGCAATCTTCCCCCTTCGCACATTTGAAGCCTGTCTTTTCCTTGTGTGTTCTGTAAGGTGACACACGTTTCCACTGCGGCACACAGTTAAAAACACTTCTTCTGTCATAGAGGGCTTCTTTGTTATCCAGAAAGTATACACTGCTTGACAAGAAGGAAATGTGCAGACCGCTTTTGAATGAAAGTAGGGAGCATTTCTTTTCCTGCTATTTGCCGGTCTGACATGTTGGTATTTGAAAGCAAGGACACAGCAGTGGTTTTGTTTCCTGAATTGGTCATACAAGACATGTGTCCAAGACTGTTTCAATTTGTTGGATCCTTTCTGTGGTCTAATTTTTCCCCAAGATTTTTTGTCTAAACAGATTTTAAATCTTCTAGGGACAGTGCCGACCCTTCAGATTTCCCTTGGTCTTTCCAACTTAGAAGACGAGGGAGAGGCAACATTGTATTCAGGCTCAAAGGAATGTTCTAAGCTGTGATCACTGCCTTCCATCTCAGCCACAAACTGGATTTCCCTTTCTCTATCAGAATGGTCAAATTGGGACATCAGATTGGAGGATGGTGAGGCAGACAGAGAGGAAACACTGTGCTTGGTCTCATGGATATGTAATGGCTCGTCTGGATTGTTAATTTCAGACATTGCCCTGGATGCCACTGACTCGAAAGAATCCTCTCTGTTTTCACTAACTTCAACCTGGTCTCCTAAGTGGCCTTGCATTTCTCTGCATTTTTCTGTCGCTACCTCTTTATTTTCTGTCTTGGTATTGACAGTTGAATCTTGGACTTTCTTGGATTCCTTTTTAAAATCACAGACTCTATCTCTGAGTCCCCTCCTGTTGTTGGTCCATATCACCCACAACCAGTGTTTTTGTGATTTATTTTCATTTCCAAAAAGTGATAGGCATAACCCTGACCAAACATCTGAACTGTAGGTGGCCCCTTGCAAGTTCACCAGGGAAAACTCACTCACCACAGCCTCCAAACCACCTGCTTCCTCCCATAAGTCTCTCTGGGATCCGACCTTTCTCCTTTTGCGTGTCGTCATTTTCTAAACAAATTGAAAGAATACTGTATTATTAATGATTATTAATTTGAATGATGCCTTTACCCAAACCAAAACATTGATCAATTATTTCAAATTTAAATTTCCCAACAACAGTGATTTGACAAGCTATTTGAAAAAAGGATAGGCTTCCTTAATCAACACATTGCAGAGCTGCACATGTAAATAGGTCATGAAAATCTCCATAAAATGTCCCTGGTTGACAACTTACTAGCTATGATTTGGTTGATTGATTGGTAGATAAGAACTTATGTTCTATGCTGGGAGGCTAGAATAGTGAATCATAGTGATCACTGGTAATCACAAGAACCCCAAGAGCGGGTGGCCTACACCCAGGAAACTTCATGAGAGAACACCAAGCTTCTACTCAAGGGAACTCTAATATTATACACAGATACAATAGTCACATACAATGACTAATCTCAAATACACTGCCATTACAGTATTCAATAGAAGATCTTACCTTAGCAATGATCTCTCTCGCCAAATTGGAGTTGCTGTTTAAGGTGAAGTCTTGATAGTGCTCAAATTGCAGGTTTGTGGTGGGTTTCCAAAGTTTTAAATGAACCTAACAATAGTTTTCTTCAGGTGTTCAATTTCTTCATATCCATTAAAGAGGAAGCCATGAGCTTCCAAATGCAAAAAACTGCATGTTTCTATCCTTATCCGTAAGTTAGATGTATTTTAATTAGGGATGTCCGATATTTGCTTTTTTACCGATAACCGATAACCGATATTGTTCAACTCTTAATTTCCGATACCGATATCAACCGATACCGATATATGCGGCCACGTGAAACCTCCGCTTTACACTCATTGCAAACCGCAATAGGCTTCATGCCGAGCGGAAGTGTGGATTAATAAATAAAAACAAAACAGCGGTTAAAGCTAGCGTGTGTGTCCGGGAGAGGGCTACTCTCCTCGGACATATTACTCTGAAGCCCCGGTGACGGTCTGGAAGTGCGGATTAAAAAAAAACAACAAAAAAAAAAAAACAGCGGTAAAAGCTAGCGTGTGTGTCCGGGAGAGGGCTACTCTCCTCGGACACATTACTCTGAAGCCCCGGTGACGGTCTGGAAGTGCAGATTAATAAATAAAATAATGTGAGCGCGGTACAGCGGACCTGAACCGGTTGTGGTGAGACCTGTTTCGCAGAATGCGTTAGTATGTTGCGCATAACCCCTATTTTACTATTCAACGTAGAAACTTTGAAATAATTCCAAACCATCGACATAACTACAGCTACAACTAGCGTCCCACTACACGGCCGCACACGCCCAGGCTTGTTATTGAGACGGCGTGGCGCGTTTGATGTCATCAAACCACGTCCTCACTTGAAACATAACAGATGTCTGAAATTATTTCAAAATCGATTGCGGTATCGGTTAAAAAACCGATACCGATATTTTCCGATATTGATTTTTTATGCCAATATCGGCCGATAATATCGGTGGGCCGATAATATCGGACATCCCTAATTTTAATCTTTGTATAGAAATTCCCATGACTAATTGTTTTTAATTATTTTATTTGATTGGTTCTTTAGAAGTAATACAAGGACCACAATGCATTTGGGAGTTGATTTTAGGGACACCATAGATAAGAAGTAGAATCCATCAGCATACCTGGTTTCCCATAACTGCATTCTTCAATGTCACCATCTGAATCCACCTGTTATGCAGGTTAAAGATTAAGAGTGGATGACTCTAACAATGTTGGAATGTGACCATTCATGGTTATCAGAACTACTGCACAAACCATGAAGTGATGTAGCTCCATGACACTCTCTGCCAGTAATCATGGGTTGCCTTGTATTAGGCCTGTTAATTTACAAGATTAATAGGGCAAGTGAAATTACATTAATCATGAGATCAGGGTTCTGCTAAGGATCCTTTGGTCTCTTGATGCTGCAGTTTGATAAAAAAAATCAGTCCCATTTCTTTGGTATGTATTGCGTGCGGGTCTCCACTTCCTGTAAAGCTCTATCTCGGGCAACATCAGTGATGAAGTCCCTAAACTTGGTGTTTTGGGTTCTGCTAAGGATCATTTTGTCTCTTGATGCTGTAGTTTGGTCAACATCAGTGATGAAGTCCCTAAACTTGGTGTTTTGGGTTGTGTTAAGGATCCCCTAGTCTTGTGATGCTGTAGTTTGGTCAAAATCACCTCATTGCCTAGGGCAGGGGTTCTCAAAGTTTTGATAGGTGAGGGCCAATTTAAGACTTGACATTGAACTGAGGGCTGCCAAAGGGAAAATAAATAAATACATACATCAATAAATAAAACCTGAAAAAATCCCATTTGTAATCATTTCAATGACCTACATGGTTGCATCTCTAGTTTACATTTATTGATCCACATCCAGTAATGTGCAATAAACACATTTTTAATTAATAAATTAGGCTAAACATGGAGATTCATCCTTTCAAAGCAATGTAGGCCTACAGTTTTAACAGTTTTAGAATTCTGTTATTAAGGGCCACCAGAAATGTTTCAGCTGGCCGCCATTGGCCCCCGGCCACACTTTGAGAACCCATGGCCTAGGGCATCTATTGTGCATGATTTGCCACTTCCTGTAAAGCTCTGTCTCGGGCACCATCAGTGATGAAGTCGCTAAACTTGGTGTTTTAGGTTGTGTTAAGGATTATGGTGATGCTGTAGTTTGGTTGATATCTGCTTATTTCTTGGTTCTGTGGTGTGGACTGCAACTGTTTCAGGCAACAACAACATATGTCACCTGTAGTAGGTAGTTCACCCAGATTCCCTATAATGTAAAATATCATAAAAACAGCAATTGGCAACAGCAATCAGAATGACAAAATGTCTTGATTGATTTTTGGTGAATATTTTTTAACTTTGATTGCATACCGTTTCACCATAATTGCATACTGTCTTGCTATAATGCAAAATATCAGCAACATATCACCTGTAGGATGTAGCAGCCTACCATTGGCAACTACTACAGCAATCAGAATGAAGAAATGTCTTTTGATTGATTTTTGGTGAATATTTTTTAACTTTAATTGCATACTGTTTCGCCATAATCCAAAATATCAGCAAAATATCACCTGTAGTATGTAGCAGCCTTCCATTGGCAACTACTACAGCAATCAGAATGAAGAAATGTCTTCTGATTGATTTTTGGTGAATATTTATAACTTTGATTGCATACGTTTCACCATAATTGCATACTGTCTTGCTATAATGCAAAATATCAGCAAAATATCACCTGTAGGATGTAGCAGCCTACCATCGGCAACTACTACAGCAATCAGAATGAAGAAATGTCTTTTGATTGATTTTTGGTGAATATTTTTTAACTTTAATTGCATACTGTTTCGCCATAATCCAAAATATCAGCAAAATATCACCTGTAGTATGTAGCAGCCTTCCATTGGCAACTACTACAGCAATCAGAATGAAGAAATGTCTTTTGATTGATTTTTGGTGAATATTTTTAACTTTAATTGCATAATGTTTTGCTATAATGCAAAATATCAGCAAAATATCACCTGTAGTAAGTAACAGCCTACCATTGGCAACTACTACAGCAAACAGAATGAAAAGATGTCTTTATATTGATTTTTGGTGATTTATTTCCTGAAACAATTCCATGGTAAAGTCAATACACTCTGTGGGGAGTCATTTGTAGACGGTCCCTAAGACAGAAAGCAGCCGGAACGTAGATTCAACTGCTGTTTTCGCCGGTTTTCGCAAGTACATCGACAGCAACAACTAATGTCGTTGTGATTTATGTCAATACGGTGCCTTAAACTGTCCTCAACATACTACACCCGTAATGTAGTCACATTATGTTGAGGAATCCGATAGCGGGGTAGGTTGAAACCGAATGTCCGGCGAATATCAAACCTGCTGCTAACTTTTACTCGCTCAAATCCGTTTCATGTCTACTGTGTCTCAGTGTCTCTGGCAGTAGGCTAGTTTATGCAAGTTGGCACTAGTAGTAGTACTAGTAGGAAGGCAGGTAGGCTGTTATGTAAAAGTGCCCTAGGCTATTTCATCTTCCCGAAATTGTGGTCCAACTCCGCCAGATATCCCTATAGTGATCCGCGAACAAATTACTTCCATAAAGTTGGAAAGAAATTGGTGGATTCGGAGTTTGCGGTTCAATAGATCATCAGTGAAACAGCGTTGCGACACAAATGACACCTCTAGCTAAATGTAGTAACCTGGAGAACCAGCTACAACCTTGTTTTCATCCAAACGAGCCGTCTTTAGCAAACGGTGAATTGCATTGGCTTCTATGCGCTGTCGGCTTTCAGCCGCGAGCTTAGGGACCGTCTGCAAAGTGCAACACGGAAAATGACCACAATGGTCAAATTTCAATAGCGTCGCCATTGTTGACTCTAGAGCCCCAAAACTTGCTCCATATAGGCAGGGCCTCTATATGGGCTTAGTACAACCTTTATTTTTGAAAAATATATCTTTACCTATTTTTAAGGATTTTTAATTCAGCAACAATTTCAATAGCATCGCCATTGTTGACTCTAGAGCCCCAAAACTTGCTCCATATAGGCAGGGCCTCTATATGGGCTTAGTACAACCTTTAGTTTTGAAAAATATATCTCTACCTATTTTTAAGGATTTTTTATTCAGCAACAATTCAAATAGCTTCGCCATTGTTGACTCTAGAGCCCCAAAACTTGCTCCATATAGGCAGGGCCTCTATATGGGCTTAGTACAACCTTTATTTTTGAAAAATATATCTCTACCTATTTTTAAGGATTTTTTTAAGGATGTGAGTTCCACCTCGTTGGAACAGCCTGGATTATGTTGTGCTCTGGCAGGCCAAGTTCCCTCTGAATGTCTCGCAAACGCTGTTTGGCCAGAATGGAGTGGTGGAAATGTGTGGCACACTTCTTAAGTATTGCAATGACATCTGTGACGGCTCTTTGACTTGCCAGACCGTCATTCACCACAAGTTGCAAGGTGTGTGCCGTGCAGCTGAGGTCTGGGAGTTCAGCGAGCCTCATTCCCTTCACAATATTTGCTCCGCTGTCTCGAAGCACTAGTGTTACACGGTCTTTGCTTATCTTCCAGTCCTCAAGCATATTGAGGAATGTTTCTTTCAAGTATTCCCCAGTGTGGGACTCATGCATCGCTCTTGTATTTAAGATGACCTGCTTTCTTGTCCATTCAGCGTCGATGAAATGGCATGTCAGGCTCATGAGAGACTCTGAAGGCGAGAGAGTAGCCAGCATTCTCTGGTTGAATCAGGGCTTTGATCTTGTCCACAATCTTGTGGTGAACTTCTTGCAGCTTCTCAGTTCGGTAATACTTTTCACTTTTCAGTGCATATCGTGGCTCTGCTGCAGCCATGAGGCGCTTAAAGCCAACATCAGACACCACCGTGAACGGCTGGTTGTCAGTGACTATCATCTCTATGACTAGTTTGTCCATTAGTTTCGACCTGTCATCTGAGTTTGCCCACTTTCTTTGTTTCTGAAACATGTCTTCTATTGTTGGCTGAGATGAAGTTGCCTCATCCTGATGAGATTCAGATTCCCGTTTCTTCTGTGCTGTTTCATACAACTCCGGGTGATGAATCCTAAGATGGGACCACAGGTTTGAGGTATTTTTGTTTTTCCCCGTTGTTGCCATACTGACACCTTCATTGCATGTATTACAGACTGCCTTCCCTGGTGTTGGTTGAGTGTAATACTTCCAAACTGCACTTTTAGACTTAAGTCTATCCATCTGCAGTAAGGGTTTGAAAAAACGAGAGTTAAAAGTGGGGCCACATGCTGACATATGCTCAGCTCATCATGCTTAATTTACTACAGCATTTGGGAAGCCTGTAGTTGACTTTATTATGTAAATGTTGTATTTTAACAACATGTGATAGCAGGGACCCTGTCATTCAAAACTAGGCTGCTACATTACTGACGATTAATGTAACTATAGCTGAAAAAATAGTACAATAGCAATAGGAGAGACTATTCATCCCTGAACACCATGCAGTTCATGTAGGCTTTATAATGCAGTTACATTGTATTAAGTCTTGAACAGCAATATCCTGCTCCTCTCTACAAAATACTGTCAAAGACAGCTTCAGGACACACTTCATCTAACAATGTCATTTTCTGCTGCTTGGGATCTCTCAATCAACACAGAAAAAGGTAAAGTAAAATAACTTGGTAGTTAAACAGCCATTATTGCCAGACAGTTTTCTCTCAGACAGACGGTGCTTTGCTGTCAGTTTCTGCAGCTTCTCATGTGGCTTACACACACACACACACACACACACACACTATTCTCTAGCCATCCCCTCATCGTGCTTCCCTGCAATAAAACTAACTGAATTTTACTCTCTCTCGCTCTCTCTCTCACACACACTTCTTACTTTTATCACAGACTATTTCCATATCGATATTATCAGCAACCTTGTTTCAAGTGATTAACAGGCACGCCTGGATGGACTGTGAGCGAGCAGAGCTGCCGCTTATGTTTATACAACGTTAATGGGCTCACAGTAATGTTACTAGTAGTTGTGAGTTGTAGAGGACTGGGATGTTTATTACAATTTCGGGAGAGTCTGCTGCCTAAACTTACCTCGAAACCAAGCCCCCAGGAACAGCGGCGGGCTTTGAATGGTGACAAAACTTTTTCTCCTCTCCGCCGTGTGTGTGTGAGCACTGTGCATGCACAGCTTTCACTGCTGATTGGCTGTTACCCGTGTCGTGGCTCTGCGTGTAACCAGAGCGTGTAACCAATCAGATGGTGCTGTGGGTGGGACAATGCTGGAGACAGCGTAGTGACAGCAGACAGAGAGGCGTGGCTGCATCGGCCGTCGGATCAAAAAAAAAGGCCGATGCCGATATGCGTCAAAATGCCGAATATCGGCGGCAATAATCGGCCCGGTCGATAATCGGTCGATCCCTAATCTGTAGTATGCATGGTCCACCTTTAACCAAGCCATCACTACTCATACTAATCTGTAGTATGCATGGTTCACCTTTAACCTAGCTGTCAATAGTCCCTTCAGAACCCGGATCTGTGTCCCCATCCACTTCAGTCAGTTTCTCCAGGTCAGAGAGAGAGAGATGATATGTGGAGGAGGATATGTCTTCACTATAGGAATGTGTTTTCATGTTCGGTACTCAAATAGAATCCACAGAAACAATATGTAGTTGTGTTTGTGTCCTGATCTCCAGTCTACTATGAATGAGGAGAGAGAGGACTGGTCTATGGATTTACCTGGTGTGTTGATGGAAATCAGTCTATTGAAAAGAGGTAAGGATTTAATAGAGTAAATACAGAGTATTTATAAAGAGTAATACATGACAATACAAAAAGTACATCTATCCATAAATCCTGGTTCTTGTTTTTCTGGAAGAGTCCAGCAGGAGAGAGCAGTCTCCCCTGTACCCAGCTGTGTCTCCATGAAGAGTGACTGCCTGGTCTATGGATCCACCTGCTAAGTTTAAAGATGGAAAGCAGTCTATTGAGAAGAGGTAAGGATTTATCAGACATTATAAAAATACAGCAACTATCGACCTAGAGTTAGAACATTTTAATGTCCTCCGAGAGGCAATTTGTGGTACAGCACAGAACATATAAACAATTACAAGCACATCAGATAAACACAAACAACAATAGTCCAATCATGTATAGCAGTCCACATAAATAACATCACAGTCCAGGCAGGCATTTAAAGTGCATGTCAATAACTGTATATCAACAATTGTAATAAAAAAATAAATAGCAAGTATACTGTGTCCCCTAGTCTGTATATTTCACATCCCCTAGTCTGTATATGTCACACCCCCTGGTCCAGGTATTTCCCCAGACTCCCCATAGCTACTGAGTTATTGCCATGGGATTAAAGGCATTTTTTGCTGGGTTGGTTCTGATCTTGGGGTATCTATACCTCAGACCAGAAGGATGTGGCTGGAACTCCACTGAAAGTGGATGGGATGTTTCCCTACAGACCTGCCTTCGTCCTTGTTAGTCAGCCTGGGCCCAGTTTCCCGATAACGATGGATCCACGCTCGTACGATCCTTCTTACGACTCATCTTTCGAACGATCGTTATTTTTTTCTGTGCATTTCCCGAAACTCCTCTTAACATGAACGCGCGTGCACAGATCTAACGACCGATCGTAGCCTTGTAACTGTCTACTGACACGGTGCTGAAATACATATTATACTGTGGTCTGGGTGAATACTCGATTCTAATTGGCTGGAAGGTGTAGGTTAAAAAGTACACCTACGAAAGACGTTGACGCTATGAAGACGCTATGGCTACGTTGCTTGGCAACGCCTGCATACGGGAGATATTAAATAGTCCGCTTGACTTGTAAAAAAAAAAAACAACCTCACGATTTTAACTCAAACACATTCAAGTATTATGAATTGATTAAATATTTCTTTCTTTCGTAAGTGACCATGGTATAAGCGGGATAATGCCCTTCGAGGTGTTCATTAACAGAACCGTCCTCCGCGGTTCACGCCTCCGCGTCGTCCATTCATTTCTGTTAATATTTAATCAATTAATAATACTTTAATGTGTTTTAGAGTTAAAATCGTGAGGGTTTTTTTATTTTTATAAGTCGAGCGGACTATTTAATATCTCCCGTATGCAGGCGTTGCCAAGCAATGTAGCCATAGCGTCTTCATAGCGTCAACGTCTTTCCTAGGTGTACATCAAAGATAAGATTATAGAGCTCCGCTCTATAATCACCCCGTTTCCCGAATTATAGAGCTTATAGAGCTCCGCTCTATAATCTTCAGCCAATCAGAATCGAGTATTCACCCAGACCATGGTATAACATAGACTAAGCTATATAGCCTATCGTAACTTTAGCGTCACCAGCTGGACATTCAGTGGTATTGGATGTGTTAACGACAATCGTAGCGCGCTACGAGGACAGCTGGAGCTCTCGTTAGCTACGAGCGTCTTAACGACGGTCGTTACGCAACGATGCTTTCGGGAAACGGGGTGAAAACTGTCTGATGGTCGTACGACGAACTTAACGAACCACTTAGGCTAACAACGCTTTCGGGAAACTGGGCCCAGGTCAGGTACAGGTGGTACAGGTCAGCCTGGTCAGGTACATGTGGTACAGGTCAGCCTGCTGCTCCCACAGGTCTTTTTTCCTTATTTGTTCTAGTGATTTAGGGATGTCCATACCAGCATACGATACAATAACAAAGGATGCTGTCAATAACAGATTTGTAAAATAGAGTGAGAATCAACACATTGGTCCCAGCAGGGGAGTTAGTGATCTAGAATAAGACCAAGATACTTCTACTCCATCACCACCTCAATCTGCTCTGAACCTAGATAGAGTGGGTGGTGGAGCATCACAGCTAAAATCTAAAATCACTTATTTGGTCTTGAATGTGTTCAGATTCAAATGTGAGGCCTCACACCAGTCGACAAAGTTGTTTAGAACTGGACCATGTTTGATTTCATCTTGCTCCAATAAGCTGACGGAAGTGGTGTCATCATCGAACATCCATAAATCCTGTTTTTTTGTTTTTCTAGAAGAGTCCAGCAGGAGAGAGCAGACTCCCCTGTACCCAGCTGTGTCTCCATGAAGAGTGACTGGTCTATGGATCCACCTGCTAAGTTTAAAGATGGAAAGCAGTCTATTGAGAAGAGGTAAGGATTTAATTCAATTCAATTTTATTTGTATAGCGCCAATTCATAACATAAGTTATCTCAGGGCACTTTTCAAATGGAGCAGGTCTAGACCGAACTCCTAGACATTATAAAGATACAACATCTATCAAACATCCACAGGGCCCGAAATTAACTTGTTTTGCTGGGTAGCACTGGTGCTCCCAACTTCAAAACGTTAGGAGCACCAGCAAAGGAGCACCCACCAAAAAGGAGCACCTACCAAAATGATTGATAGAGAAATGACATAACTAAATAAGTACGGATTACAAGTAACAGAACGACGAATGAGCTCACATGGCTCCCCAGAATTTGTTCATAGGGTGGCCAGATGGGGCCACTGAAAATCTTGGGGTGGCACCAAAACCAGAAGCCATAACTGCATATCAGGAATGCTATTATGCTGTTGTAGGATATAGACACGTCAATATGACAGTTAAGGAATCACACACTTGTTTATTTTGGTTTCTTATGTTACTAATTATCTGATGTATATCATAGACTAATACCGGTACAGTTAACATTTTGAGTTCCACAACAATCCTGTTTTAATGTGTTATGTATCTGTATATAGCCTACATGTATTCATCGATTCATTGTTCTTCTAATAGGCTAGTTTTCCTTTTCCTTTAAAAGATAAATATACAGCTTTACTTTGAAGGAGTGCATTGAATATAAGGACAAAGCATTTGCTGGGAACAAGCCTACTCAAGTTTGAAAACACCATGTATTATGCATATGCGAGGGGGGCCAACGATTGTATCAGGGTGTCCATGGCCCCCCCTTTGCGGCCACACTCGCGCCATGTGCTCCCACTGGATTGAAGTAACTCTTGAAGCTGTGCACAAACAATTGGTGGCGCGCAGCTCAACCTGTTCTAGTCGCTCCGGAGGCACATCGTTGAAGTGTCAATTGTTTCAGTCCGTTTCACAGAAACATGGTCCTCATTGTATTTAATTAGGTTTACTTTCTTTACTGATTTTGAGTAAACGGCGACTCACTTGCCCACAGTAATCAGTAAGCAGATCGATAAAATATATCTGAAGAACCGCATTCATTGTTATCATGACTTGACAGAAGATGATTTATATCAGATGATTATTTAAGTTTAAACTTCCAAAGCTAGACTACTCATAACTGTTTTGTCCCCAAACAACAGTTAAACTGGTGTGATAAGGAACACATTCACCTCACAGTTCAACTGATGTGATGAGGAACACATTTGCTGCGTTTTCGTTATAAAAATGTGATATTTAGCATTTCAAAAGGCTCTTATAGCCTAAAGTAAACTAACTAGCAAATGCACAGAGAAAGGGACGTTCGTCTGGAAAAATATAGAAACAAAAAATTGCATCAGAAATTGCACTCACACAAATGCCCCCCAATTACATTTTAAGGTAGAACAGATTAAATATCAGGAGCAACCAAAAAGTTGGCAATTTCGATAGTCCAGCAGGAGAGAGCAGACTCCAGAGAGTCTCAAACAGATGATGAAAACAGACCAGTTTGTTGTTATCATACTCTACTAGTACTGATGTTTACAATTCTAGAAAAACACAAGTGTGTGTGTGTGTGTCCTCCACAGACAACACCAGGAGAGGTCAAAGGTGACCAGTGCTCAGTCTGTACAGCAGTATCAAACAGAGCTGATCAAGGTGTGTAAACGTCCAACATGACATTTGACTCCAGCTCTACATGAACATTAGAAAGCATCTCTTGTGGTGCTGATGGTCTCCAGGCTACGCTCTTTAGAGTCTAGGGCAGATGCTTCTGATGTCCTCAGTGAATTCAGAGTCAAGTTCTCATTGATGTTTGTTCTGCTCCAGAGGGCTGAGGAGGACGCACATGCTTTTCTAGACAAGGAGCTGAAGAAGCTCTGGAGGCGTCTCTTCTCAGATTACCCACAATGCTCAGAGAGTCAGAGGGAGGAGGAGGATGGTAAGAAGAGGAGCAGAGGAGGCGCGCCATAAAGGGAGTGGTAGACATCACAAAGCTCTGCCTGATGGAGATTAACCAGGAGGAACTGGCCGACACACTGTGGGCCGGTAAGAGACTCTTATTTTGAAAACAGAGAAGATAATCTATTTTGAAAACAGACCAGTAAGAGACTCTTATTTTGAAAACAAGTGTGAACTGAATTAGATCATAGATTGCTACATATTTAACTTTTCCATGTGGAGATATATTACCTTGGAGGTTAAATGGTTGGATCAAGATATGTAAGGTTATTGTGGGGGTATCAGGTTAAATGGTTTGATCCAGATATGGAGGGTTATTGTGGCGGTATCAGGTAGGGCTGAACGATTTAGGAAAATAATGTAATTGCGATTTTTTTCAATTAGATTTCCTTTTTATTAAATTACCACAAGCAAATCATTCTAGTATGACCAACACAACATTGATACAGTCAACATATAAACTGCTCCTTCCTGTAAGCCAGGCCTACGTACGTGTTATGATGAAATTAGATGAATTGATGCATGAATTGATATGAAAAACATATCTTTATTTAAATATTGAATTGTAAAAAGAAAAACCTTCAATCACAGTAGAATATTAACCTTGTAATTAATATAAAAAAGAACAAATCGGTGGCTCTACCACACAATATTTAGATAACTCAAAGTCATCATAATAAACATGTAATATATAAACATGTGGATTGCACTTTTTTAATAAAATGTAAAAAGAAAAATAAATAATATATTTATATATTAAATAACAATATTTAATATAAATATTAAATCAATATTAATCTTACTGATCTCCAGTCAGTAACAGTAACAAACCACACAGGCAGGCATGGAAGTAAGCAGTCTGAAGACGGCGAGTTTTGAGGGCAAATGTTTCATTGATGAAATGCACGTCAGACTCTGGTTCCGCTGTCCGGCTGGACCACATGTCCATGGTAGGAGCCGCTGTTTTCCGCTGCGACTGTCTGCCTGCATGTTTTCTATAGATCTGGTATGGCAACCTGGCTACAATATTGCGGGGGGATGGCATGCTGTACCCCGTCACCTGGGCAGGTAGACACCGCTAGACACACGGGACTTACCGTGAGTGTGGCATCGATATCAGAGCCGCCTCAGTGTACTCAGGAGTGTTCACCCAGATCTTTAAAGAGGAGTGTGGGCTGTACCAGGACAATGTCTTCTGCTTTGTCCATCTGAGCATCCAGGAGTTTCTGGCTGCCCTTTATGTCTTTCTGTCCTTCATCGACACTGGTGTCAATCTGCTCTCAGAAATACCGGTGGTCGCGTCTTTAGTTCAGCATGTCACATCGCTAATACAGACATTATACACCACAGCAGCACTATGCTGCTATACATTTCAGTTTTGATGTTAAAACATTATTGTAAATCTTGTTGAACGCGTGGGGAACTCCGCCCACCCGGCCAGCTGCTAAACGTTGTTGAACGAACCTATTTTCTACGGCCTCTTAACAACATCTTCTTTCCTTAATTCAAAATAGGTCCAGAAAAGTGACGTACTGATCCTCTTTGACACTAAAGTCACCTCTTTGGTGTTCGGTTCTGCCGAGGCCATTGTCACCAGATAATATTAACAAATCAAAGCGTAGGGTAGCAAGTAGTTTTCTTCACTCGCATGTCACATATGGTAGCGTCATGTGTACGTGAACCCCACGTGGCCAGGTGTTTCAACCCTCTGATTGGTTAGATTGTGTAAAACACTATTTTTTTTTTTTTATCGCAGCCTTTGCGATTTGAAAATCGTGTTCCATCATGTTGCGATGTTGGTTTGTATTCGATTTAATCGTTCAGCCCTAGTATAAGGTTAAATGGTTTGATCCAGATATGTAGGATTATTGTGGGGTATCAGGTTAAATGGTTTGATCCAGATATGTAGGGTTATTGTGGGGGTATCAGGTTAAATGGTTTGATCCAGATATGTAGGGTTATTGTGGGGGTATCAGGTTAAATGGTTTGATCCCGATATGTATGATTATTGTGGGGTATCAGGTTAAATGGTTTGATCCAGATATGTAGGGTTATTATGGGGGTGTCAGGTTAAATGGTTTGATCCAGATATGTAGGGTTATTGTGGGGGTATCAGGTTAAATGGTTTGATCCAGATATGTAGGGTTATTGTGGGGGTATCAGGTTAAATGGTTTGATCCCGATATATAGGGTTATTATGGGGGTGTCAGGTTAAATGGTTTGATCCAGATATGTAGGATTATTGTGGGGTATCAGGTTAAATGGCATGATCCAGATATGTAGGATTATTGTGGTGTATCAGGTTAAATGGTTTGATCCAGATATGTAGGATTATTGTGGGGTATCAGGTTAAATGGTTTGATCCAGATATGTAGGGTTATTGTGGGGGTATCAGGTTAAATGGTTTGATCCAGATATGTAGGATTATTGGGGGGGTATCAGGTTAAATGGTTTGATCCAGATATGTAGGGTTATTGTGGGGGTATCAGGTTAAATGGTTTGATCCAGATATGTAGGGTTATTGTGGGGGTATTAGGTTAAATGATTTGATCGAGATATGTAGGGTTATTGTGGAGTATCAGGTTAAATGGTATGATCCAGGTGTCTAGGGTTATTGTGGGGGTATTGGGTTAAATGGTTTGATCCAGATATGTAGGGTTATTGTGGGGTATTAGGTTAAATGGTTTGATCCAGATATGTAGGGTTATTGTGGGGGTATTGGGTTAAATGGCCTCTATTTTACCACCAGGTGTCATGTTCTTCAGCCATTTTAAAATTGTACCCCTCTGCAACATCACAAGTGGGAGTGTCCACTGGTTGTAAGGAGGGGACAGGTGGACTGTACCAACGGGTAGGCTGGAGTTGATCTGTCCATTATACATCTGAGTGGACACTCCTTCTTGTGATGTCACAAAGAGATGGATTTAAAAATTGCTTCTAACGGCCAATCAAAATGTCACCTGGTGGCCTGAAAACAGGGAGGGAAGCAAAGTTATAAGATACATTTAAAGTTTTAAAATACACCAACCATCGTGTTGTGGAAATATTAAAATTGTACTGAAATGTTTTATTCATTACAGGCAGTCCTAGTCACGAACAGCTTCTCCAACCACATCCTACCACAAGTAATGAAGCCACTAAATATGAAGTTGCACATTTGACAGGAAATATTGGCAATATACAGTATATCAACTAACTGATATATTCTGTGGTTTTCTCATTTAGAAACTGTTTCGGATGAGTGGCAACATAAATTCAGGTCTCACCTGATGGAGAAGTTCAGGCGTGTGTTTGAGGGAATCGCTAAAGCAGGACAGCCAACAGATCTGAATGTCTTCTACACAGAACTCTTCATCACAGCAAGAGGCAGTGGAGACGTCAACAAGGAACATGAGATCAGACTGATTGAAACAGCTTCCAGGAAACTAGCCATGGAGGAAATACCAATCAAATGTGAAGACATCTTGAAACCCTTACCTGGACAAGATCAACCAATCAGAACAATAATGACAACTGGAGTGGCTGGCATTGGTAAAACCGTCTTGACACACAAGTTCACTCTGGACTGGGCTGAAGGCAAAGCCAACTGCGACATACACTTCATATTTCCCTTCACATTCAGAGAGCTGAATTTACTGAAAGGGAAAGAGTTCAGCTTGGTGGGACTTCTTCATCACTTCTTTATTGAAACCAAAGAAGCAGGAATCTGCAACTACGAGTGGTTCCAAGTTGTCTTCATCTTGGATGGTCTGGATGAGTGTCGACTTCCTCTGGACTTCCAGAACAACCAGATCTGGACTGATGTCACAGCGTCGACCTCGGTGGACGTGCTGCTGACAAACCTCATCAGGGGCAACCTGCTTCCCTCCGCCCGCATCTGGATAACCACACGCCCTGCGGCAGCCAATCAGATCCCTGCCGAGTGTGTTGACATGGTGACAGAGGTGAGAGGGTTCACCGACCCACAGAAGGAGGAGTACTTCTGGAAGAGATTCAGAGAGAAGACGCTGGCCAGCAAAATCGTCTCCCATGTCAAGAAATCACGAAGCCTCCACATCATGTGTCACATCCCAGTCTTCTGCTGGATCTCTGCTACAGTTATGGAGGACTTCTTCAAAACATACCAGAGAAGAGAAAGTATGCCCAACACTGTGACTCAGATGTACATCCACTTCCTTAAGTTTCAGTCCATACAGGGGGACAGGAAGTATCATGGGAGAGCTGAAACAGATCCACACTGGAGTTTAGAGAGCAGGAAGATCATTGTTTCTCTGGGAAAACTGGCGTTTAACCAGCTGGAGAAAGGCAACCTGATCTTCTACGAGGCAGACCTGGCAGAGTGTGGCATCGATATCAGAGCCGCCTCAGTGTACTCAGGAGTGTTCACCCAGATCTTTAAGGAGGAGTGTGGGCTGTACCAGGACAAGGTCTTCTGCTTTATCCATCTGAGCATCCAGGAGTTTCTGGCTGCCCTTTATGTCTTTCTGTCATTCAGAAACACTGGTGTCAATCTGCTCTCAGAAAAACAATCAATCTCCAGGGAAGATGAACTCCTCCTCTACCAGAGTGCTGTGGACAAGGCCTTACAGAGTGAGAACGGACACCTGGACTTGTTCCTCCGCTTCCTCCTGGGCCTCTCTCTGGAGACCAATCAGATTCTACTACGAGGTCTGCTGGGACAGACAGGCAGTAGCTCACTGACCAATGAGGGAACAGTGTCTTACATCAAGGAGAAGATAAGTGGAGATCTCTCTCCAGAGAGAAACATCAATCTGTTCCACTGTCTGAATGAGCTGAATGACCGTTCTCTAGTGGAGGAGATCCAACAGTACCTGACATCAGGAAGTCTCTCCAGCGAATTTCTCTCCCCTGCTCAGTGGTCAGCTCTGGTCTTCATTTTACTGTCATCAGAAGAGGAGCTGGACGTGTTTGACCTGAAGAAATACTCAGAGGAGGCTCTTCTGAGGCTGCTGCCAGTGTTTAAAGCCTCCAAAACATATCTGTAGGTTTACAAATAACATGTATTACAGTACACACAACACCATATACATAATACTAGAATATAAAAGTTATAATATATTAAACATATCTGTAGGTTTACAAATAACATGTATTACAGTACACACAACATAATATACATAATACTAGAATATAAAAGTTATAATATATTAAACATATCTGTAGGTTCACTAATAACATGTATTACAGTACACACAACACCATATACATAATACTAGAATATAAAAGTCAATAATATACAAATTATCTCTGTAGGTTCACAAATAACATGTATTACAATACACACAACACAATATACATAATACTAGAATATAAAAGTTGAAATAATATGTAAAACATATCTGTAGGTTCACTAATAACATGTATTACAATACACACAATACCATATACTAGAATATAAAAGTTATAATAATATATAAAACATCTCTGTAGGTTCACTAATAACATGTATTACAATACACACCACACTATATACATAATACCAGAATACAAAAGTAAGAAAAGAGCAGAAGAGAGCAAAATGTAGAAAATAAACAACCAAAAAAACGAGCGGTCTAACATCTAAATAGTCTCATACAGAGGCAGGCGCAGTCAACTAGAAACAGATATTCTCTGAGCATTTCACTCACTAATAGCTGACGGATGGCGAAGCCATTTCTAACAAATTACACTCAAATAATACCTCTTTATGGAGCCCCTCTGGGGTCACATAGTTGATGTGTTAATCTGTGCGAACGGATTTGTAAACCGTTCCCTTGGATTCAAATCTGTGCCCTTGGATTTGGTTTGTTCTACACAGCAGGAGCACTGGAGTGGACCATTCACATACACATGCATGCATTCCCCACAGAGCATTCTGGTGGCCAACGCATATCTGATTCAGACCAACATTTGTCTTTCAAGTATGAATGAATGAATGTAGTGTTTATCTTTTCACATTGACTGTACAGTTACGTTTGCATTAGTCATTTTTTAGCCTTCTCATGTGCAATTGCCTAACAGAATTGCAGCATTACATAAAACAACTCCATCCGCTGTTTTCCAATGGTGTCTGAAAACTCAACCCAAATCGCAATCAACCATAACATGCACTCACACATAATTTCCTCCATTTATCCACTTTCTTGGATTTACAAATCCATTCGCACAGATTTACACATCAAGTTTGTTTTTCTACCATGTGAGCCCAGAGGGGCTTTGTAGTTCTTAGATCTTACCTACAGCACCTTTTAATAATACAAGTGTGTGGGTATACTGTATATACATACATACACACATTTACATTTAGGGCATTTAGCAGACGCTTTTGTCCAAAGCGACTTACAATAAGTACATTTGTTAGAAGAAAGTGCAACAGTAAATCGCTATCTGTAAAGTAAGGATTTCACAAGAACGAGTTTCAAACACCCAATTGCTAAGTTGAAAGGACAATTCCTATGCAAAATGAGACCTTATGATCTAGCTGTGGGGGCAGATATTCATTCATAACAGTTACCAGTAAGTCCATGTGAGGGCAGTCCTTCCCCAGCAAGAAGAGGAGCTCAGTCGTGTTGAGATTGAGCTTCAGGTGGTGCGCAGACGTCCAGGTGCTGATGTCCAGACAATCTGAGATGCAAGTTGCAATCAGGCTGTCAGAGGAGGGGAAAGAGGGATAGTTGAGTGTCGTCTGTGTAGCGGTGATAGGAAAAAACATGCAAAGTGATTACAGAGCCTAAAGATCTAGAGCAGGGGTGGCCATATATATATATATATATATATATATATATATACTGTATACTGTATGTGTGTGTATCAGAGGTTGTGCTAGACTTTTTCGTTGTCTGTCATTTTGACTGACAGGGTCATAAAAATCCCGTCATAATCTATTTTTACCGGTCACTTTAATTTTTTAAATGATAATAATGACATGTTCAATAGCATTTAATTTTAATTCATTTTTAATTAATATTCAGTCCGAACAAGCTGAACAAATAATCCACACCGTGGATACACACATCAAGCAGAAGAATATGCATAAGAATATCGGCCGCCAGGCGATTCTTGTATAGCGGGGCTTCACGGTGATTCATCAGCTAGTTGATCCACTAGTCAACACGCCGCCAAGCGAACAAGTTTTCAAGGCGGCGCGATGTCAGCGGATAATTCGCGTGACGTGAGGCTTCACGGTCACACCTTCCTTCTGGTCCGCATGGACTTGAAGCGCGTGCCCGCTTGCGCGTAATCAAATGATTCAAGTGGGTTTGTTGTTTCAAACATAGTTTTAAATGTTTCAACACTCAACTGCCGTGACATTTTTCTTCTTCTACAAGAGCCAATTAATATGCTCATCTCCACCAAGTGGTCAGGGTGTGAAATGCAATCTGTCAAAATGACGGACGGCCCTCAGATTTTTCCGTCACTGTTTTAAAAAACGGTCAATGACGGAAAATATTCGGTTAACGCGACCCCTGATGTGTGTGTGTGTGTACATATATATACTGTATATATACAGTATATATATATATATATATATATATATATATATATATATATATATATATATCATGTATACATACATGTATATATGTATATGGCACCCTTAAACTAATAAAGCATTTCTAATACATTTGAAATGAAATCTAAAACTTCCTTTTTATTTTGTGTGAAGGCTGAATGGCTGTAATCTGTCAGAGAGATGCTGTGAAGCTCTGGCCTCAGTTCTCAGCTCCAACTCCTCTAGTCTGAGAGAGCTGGACCTGAGTACCAATGATCTGCAGGATTCAGGAGTGAAGCTGCTCTCTGCTGGACTGGGGAGTCCACACTGTACACTGGAGACTCTCAGGTCAGTTGGACTCAATGTGCAAACAGTTAACCTACAAGGCTCCTCATCAGAAGACATTTAACACCTCTTAAATACCGCCCCCTTGTTTGAGAATGTCCTACTAAATGATGTCTAAATATATCGGCTTATAACTCAGTACCTGCAATGACCACATTCAAGGCGGTGCTACTCGACATATTTATATTTGTGTTGCCATGACAGTATAAAGTATATGTTATATTCTTAGTTTGTTAATGACAGTATAAGGTGTATGTTATATTCTTAGTTTTTTAATGACAGAATACCTTATTCTGTCATTAAAAAACTAAGAATATAACAAGTATAATAAGTGTCATGTACCTTATATTCTTAGTTTATTAATGATGGTATAAGGTGTATGTTGTTGTATTACATTCTTATTCTACTCATTATCATGTAGTCAGACAGTAAGGTGGGTTTTTGTTTCATATTTGAACTATGGTCTTTGTGACATCTAACTATTTACAGATAACATTTTAAGATCTAATTTATTAACATTCACAATGTAAAAAGTAGTCAAGTTTTTTAATTCAAATTCATTTCTACACAGTTCCTAACATGTTCCTGTTTATTTTGTGTGAAGGCTGAATGGCTGTCATCTGTCAGAGAAATGCTGTGAAACTCTGGCCTCAGTTCTCAGCTCCAACTCCTCTAGTCTGAGAGAGCTGGACCTGAGTACCAATGATCTGCAGGATTCAGGAGTGAAGCTGCTCTCTGCTGGACTGGGGAGTCCACACTGTACACTGGAGACTCTCAGGTCAGTTGGACTCAATGTGCAAACAGTTAACCCACAAGGCTCCTCATCAGAAGACATTTAACAGATTTACATCCAAAAGTTAGAAATCACACACCTAAATATAGAATTTGTGTGTGTGTGTGTGTGTGTGTGTGTGTGTGTGTGTGTGTGTGTGTGTGTGTGTGTGTGTGTGTGTGTGTGTGTGTGTGTGTGTGTGTGTGTGTGGGTTGTCTGGCTGCCTGGTCACACAGGAAGGCTGTGCTTCTCTGGCCTCAGCTCTGAGCTCCAACCCCTCCCATCTGAGAGAGCTGGACCTGAGCTACAATCACCCTGCAGGAGACTCAGGAGTTACGCTGCTCTCTGCTGGACTGGAGGATCCACGCTGGAGACTGGACACTCTCAGGTATGGAGAGGACAGCTCACCATTCAGTGACAATTTCTCCTACCAGGATTAAACCACCTGCTAGATGAAATGGTTTCAAAACATAGCTGTAACTCCCCAGGCGAAAAAAAAAGTATACTTTAACATACTAAATTTAAGCACACTTAGTGTACTTCATAAGCACAAAATTATTGTACTCAAAGTGTGTTATTTTCGAGTACTAAAACGTACTTAGTATACTAATGATATATCATTATTGCTACTTAAGATATACTAAAATACATCTTAGTGTACTTGACTGTACTATTTTGAGACACCATTAAGATTAACTTAAATATACTTAAGTACAATTTTCTCTACTAATACTGTACTTATTTATAATGTTCTATAGTTCGATTTCAAGTATACTTAAATCCACTTTTAAGATTAATATTAATACATTTAGAATATACTGGAAATGTATTTCTAATTTAATCATAATGTATTGCCATTGTATTTTAAATATATTTAAAAAAACCAAATAAAAATTAAAAAGTTGTACTGAAGCATACTATAGCTCATCTTAAAGGTGCGCTATGCAACTCGGTTATTCCTCCGCTGTTTCTGGGTTTTCGCCGGAATTGGGCTCGCATTTCTCACTATAGAGCTCCCCCTGCAGCTTCGGAATAGGCCTACAACACTGTCGTAAAAACTCATTGACAACGCCCCCCACCCCCCACTTCGATAAATAAATAGTAATACACAACGAGAACCTGGATTCGGACCGCAAACAAACATGTGTGGTAGCAAGTCACTGCTAGGATAAACCCTCACTAGCTAGCAAGCTAGCCATGAAGCAACCAAGCTAAACACATACAGGGCTCACAATAAAACGGTCGAGCAAAACACATTGTTCAACAGACTCTCAAACCACATTACAAAAACGAAGTTCACCCAAGGGTAGGCTACTTACAATTTCAGCAGCAAGACAGCCAAGTCGGCGTCCGTTTTGCATTCTTCCGAGTCTCTCAGTTGACGCCATTCCGCATAAGCTCGCCCTATGTTCACTCGTGTCTGGTTTCTTTGTTTATCATAATCCTTTCTCTTATTCTTCGATTCCTCCGACCTTCCCCTCTTGGGTCTTGATGGATCCATAGTGGATTTGTCGATTGATCCAGAATTGCCTTGCAACTGACTCTTTATATTCAGCCGGACCCATGTTTGGCACCCCCGCCCAGGTCTACCGTAAAGCAGTGAAACTACAATCTGACTACATTTTCGAGGCGCGATTGGATACTTCCGCTGCGTCACATCCATAAGTGGCCGGGACGGCCACATGAAGTTGCATGTTCTGTTTTTCGGCGGGGACCCAACAGGGGGAGATGAAACACCCACCAAACAACCCAGAAAGTGTTGTAGAACGATCAGAACGACTCTCAACCTGCATGGTTAAGGTTATTTTTGATAAACGAGTTGCATAGTGCTTCTTTAAAGGCCATGGTGCAGGTTTAATTTTCTAACGAATTTGCGCATTTGCTTGTTGGTAATAAACATTTAAACTGTTATTCATTGTATTTGATGTTGTTGGGTATCACAAAACGTAATATAATACAAAAAAGTTGGTTTTTAGCCGTCTATATTTTAGCAGTTCGCGATTGATTCTAATTTCCCCCACAATGCATTGCATGACGTCACATCGGGGAGACGACAGACCAAAGCCCGCCGTGAGACCATTGAGAGAGACGAGTAGAGAGAGACTAGTAAGAGATTGTTCAGCAGATTATACAGATTATACAGATAAATACATATATATAGCCTAGATAGAGAGATAGATAGATAGACAGAGAGATAGACAGCATAGAACGATAGATAAATAGATACATAGAGAGAGATAGCCAGCATAGCGTAGATAGCTAGATAGATACACCCTCGAACCGGTATAATGCCGGGCTACTGTGCTTGTGCCGGTTGTAAGAACTCCACCAAAACTGGACACAGCTCCATGGCTTCCCGAAGGACAAGGCAACCCTTCGACAGTGGGTTCACTTTGTCCGAGTTAGGCGGCACATGTTTCAATGACCTCCGTCACCGCCAATACCAAGATGCAGCGCGCATTTCAAGGAGGAGGACTACGACGAAGGGGACGCCAGGATGGTATCACTCGGGTTGAAGACCAAGAGGCTGGCAAAGCTGATTCCGACCACCGGGCCGTCTGCACAGCACCTCTCTGCCTGCCGCTACCACACCGAGAGGCACCAAGAAAGCAGAGATACTACGGTAAGCCTCATGATAATGCATGTACTGTTTATCTGCGCGTTAGCTAACCCTGTGCATACTACATACTGTGTTCCCTTTGACACCGCCTCCACTACAGTCATGATCAGTCTGAGATTAGAAAAGCACATTTCGTGATTCATGAATATGAGCCAAAACTAAATTGTCCTGAAGTAAATGTCCAAAAGCTTGTCGTGTCTAACTAGAAAGCACCATGACTAGTGTTTGTTTGGATCACTGGTGATCGTCAAGCGGCTTTCACAACAGCGCGTGTGTGTTTGACTATTACGGTTCTCTTTCATATGTATTAAACGTGACTGTGTCGCTGACCCTTTTGAATTTGTTTGCGCAAGATGTTGATCGATGCTGCACAGCAGGAGACCGCGGACAGTGTCGATGTGAATGACCCCTTGCCCTCCACTTGCGACACTGGGACACAGTGCAATGTGAAGCCCCGTGGAAGGTCTCACGGTAAATGTTGGGTATTTTGGGTGGTCGATATGCTGTCTAAAACATACGTTTCCAAAATCTATGCATACAGGACATTTCCATACACATTGATGAAATTAATACATAGCCTACGTCAAAACATTACCACGTAGATTTGCCATGATTGTCATATGTTTGGGTATGTTTACTACCTCTGCCACAGCTGTGCAGGTGAACCTGAAGCCCAAGATGGTCAGTGTGGGGACACAGACCCAAACTTCCCCCCCCCTCACTAGTCCTGAACAGACCGATGATGAAGATGATCCGTCTGTCATCAGCGATTCATCGTGGGTGCCTGGAGGACATATGTCTGAGGATGAGGAGGAATTGTGTGAGGAGGAGCCATCTCACACCTGTGACCCCCACCAAAAGTGAGATAATTTAAAACCAACATAGACCAACTTTGCATTTTCCTTTTTGTGTATCTGGTAGAATTGAA
This sequence comes from Merluccius polli, assembly GCA_030340625.1. NCBI lineage: Eukaryota > Metazoa > Chordata > Actinopteri > Gadiformes > Merlucciidae > Merluccius > Merluccius polli. The sequence goes on from JAOPHQ010004854.1 coordinate 30,406, forward strand.
TTCCCCCCCCCCTCTCTCTTTGTTGTAGTGGCATTGACAAATTCATTGTTTGCCAAGAGGTGCTCATGAGCCTGTTTGCTCTCTGTCCGGCCTGTTGTGAGAAGTCGGATAGTAGGTTTTGTATACACAGCAGGCCATATCTGATTAGAAAATCAGAATATCTAATTAAAATTTGATAGCCCTGACTGTCTGCCCACATTCAAATTTGTCAATTTACAATGTATGTACCAGGCTTTAGGCTGTGGGTTTATGATGCCATCATATTTGAGTGTTATACACTACTGGTCATGTGTGTTTCATTGAAAATATTTGACCAGTAATGTACCGTACTTACTCTATATTGAAACCTGATATACTGTTGATTACTCTTTTTTTTTTTTTCTTTTTCTTTTTTACATATCTAGGTCTGTGCATCATGTGGCTACCAACGTTTCTGGCAAAACCAGCCAATGCTCCACAGGAACATGGTGTCTCGTATTTCGGATCCCACAATGTGCTCCAATGCTCACATATCTCAACCAATACCTTTAAACATTTATCATTCATAGAGTTACATTTATGCAAAATACCAATTAATTATGGGTGTGATAAATGCCCACAAAGTTGAAAGTTTAACTAGATACAAGACAGATTGTACTTGACAGTATGGATATGATCTACATCCAAGTCCAAAGCTGTTATATAAACTGAATTTAGAATTCAAGTTTAGGCATTGTACAGATTCAAACAGACATTAATTGTTATTGCGATACATAGTCTCCCTGGAAATATTTTACAGCATAAAACTGGCTAATGCAGAACCAGCAGTTGGCTAGCAACGGCTTGGTGGTGGTTTTCTGCATGCTGCATGTTATGTTTTCTCTTTGTGTGCTGTTTATTGCTTTGTTTTTTTTACTTAGTTGTTGGTGGTGGGACCTTGCTGCTCTTGTGCCTGTCTTGTGTCACTACCCCATGTGGTTTTGCAAGGGGTTCTGCATGCTGCATGTCTGCCTGCTGCTCATTGTGTGTGCTGTGGTTTTATTTCTTTTGTTTGCATGAAATGTCTTTTATATAATTCAACATAGCTTACCAATCATTGTACCTGGTAGTGCCTTGTCTACGGGTCCTTTTCGGATTCTGATTTTCGCATTACAATCAAGGAAATGTTGCAAAATGCTCCCTTTACATCTCCATTTGACACTTTTCCCCATAATTCCTTGTAGTATTAGTAGGAAAGGGAGTAAGGAATGATAACCCGAAAAGGACCTCTGTGTGTGCTTTTGTCTTGGGTCTTGCTCTATGTGCTTTTGATATCACTGCATGTATGTATGCATGCATATTAGTGTGTGTGTGAGAGAGAGCTGACCCTCAGGTAAGACCACACTATTACATGTTGACCACACTTATACATGTTGATTTTTTTGTGCCTAACCATTTTTTGAGATTTGTTTACTTTATCAGGAACTTTCCAACCTGTCTCTTTGTTCAGTAATATACTTGGGATAAACTAATACACTGTTTTCATTGGAATGTACGTGTTCTGTGTATTTTATCACATTTTAAGGGCCGTTGAGCGATCACAACAGAACAAGCATGACAATTCTTGAACTGAAAAATACTTGATTTTATTCATGATGTGCCAATATGGTTTTTATTCATTGTCATCCAAACGAGGCCATTGAAAGCCATGATGGGTCTCATCACCACTCTGAAATTGTAGCCTGATGGTTGAAACCAGACAGGAGGGTAGAAGCTTCCTTCTATGAACACCGAGAACACCATAAGCCCAGCGTATAGCCTGCCTGTATGCTGTGTACCGGTATTGCCTAGGGATAAGTAGGTTGGAAACTTAATTGTATACCTGTTTGTCATGCATGTTTATGCAACACATCTCTAGTCTAGTAATGGTAAAGTAAACAAACAATGAACATACTCGTGCCTGCTGGCTTGAAGGGGACCATGATCCTGCCTGAAATGTGAGTAGGCCATCTTTAGCACAAACGGATTCAGGCAGCATGCCTCAAATCCTGGATGCTGAGTTAGGAACGTTACATCTGCTGGCCGCGGGGTGAGCTCCTCGACCAGCGACCAAAACGCACTCACTTCCCTACAACACAAGCTCTCCACCAGTTTCCATGGGACGACACCGCCCACACAGACACGCTTACTACTCTCTCCCTCTCCCGGTAAGCAGTACCCTGATGGGGAAAAAGTGTTATTGTATGCACTGCTGTTCATAGACCGCTCCAGCGCTCGTTGCTGCGATCTAAATGGTAGCTAGCGACTGACCAGGACACTTCGCCAACTCTCCACTCATTCTCCTCTGACCATGCATTTCATTGTCTTTGACGGCCATCGGCTCTCATTCGCCCTCTCACTTCTGACCGGTTCGAAATTATATGGCTGTGGGCCATCATAAATGTTATTTGTGGGTCTTGCCACCTCTTCCTCATCCCAGTTAGACGCCATAGTTCTAGTACAAGGCTGAGGCTACTTCCACCACGTCTCACTCATGTGACGTCATCGCCGAATTGCGCTAAAAAGAACCGTTACGACCAAAAACTACACTTTAACACAATTTTGGAGACATTTCTATATTTATATACATATCTTGAGTGCTTTATGTACCCAATAATCGAAAGTGGTGTTTAACCTGCACCATGGCCTTTAATGTTGTCTCAAAATAGTACATGTAAGTACACTAAGTTGTACTTTAGTATGTCTAAAGTAGCACTCATTATATATCATTAGTATACTAAGTATATTGTTAACACATTGAAAATAATATACTGCGAGTACACTAATTATATGTAATAGTAATAATAATAATTGATTGGATTTATATAGCGCTTTATTGGAGGTCACTCAAAGCGCTTACATAGTGTGTGTGTGTGTGGGGGAGATATGACACCTCATCCGCTACCAGAGTGTAGCACCCACTTGGGTGATGCACGGCAGCCAGTATGCGCCAGAACGCTCACCACACACTGGCACAGCGGAGAGGTGAGGAATGAAACTAACCAATTAGAGACCAGGGGATGATTAGGTGGCCATGTTGGTACAAGAGCCGGGTTGGGAATTTTGGCCGGGACACCGGGGTTAGCACCCCTACTCTTGCGATGAGTGCCACGGGATCTTTAGTGACCACAGGGAGTCAGGACCTCGGTTTAACGTCTCATCCGAAAGACGGTGCTCTAGACGGGATGGAGTCCCCGTCTCCATCCCGGGGCATTGGGGATCTAACAGAGGCCAGAGGGATGAGCACCCCCTACTGGCCCTCCAACACCTCTACCAGCACCAACTGGTCTCCCATCCAGAGATGGACCAGACTAGCCCCTGCTTAGCTTCCAAAGAAACCAGCAGTGCAAGGCAGGTAGCCATGGTGCTGGTCGGCTAGTAATGACAGGGATGAACATTAAACTGACCATTAAATTTGGAGAATGGATGAATTTTTAAATATTGCATAAAAAAAACAGTGGTGTTGAAGTAATCCAAATACTTTATAACACTAATTGCTAACAAAACTAATTGCATTTTGCTGGTAAAATACATTATTTTAAAAGGTTGAAGAGAAAAGGTCAGTTAAAGAAATTAACTGTTATTGTACATTATTTTAAACTGATCTTAGCACACTAAAAGAAATGGCTACATACTGATGAATTTGTTCTGGTTTATAGTGTACTTATGAAGAATACACTAATTTACCACTGAAGTAGTATTCAATTATTAATATACTTATTTTAAGTGCACTATAACACTGCTGTGCTAACAATGATATGAAAAAAGTGTTATAAAAGTGAACTTATTGAAAGTGTGCTAAAAGTGCACTTGATAAAAGTAGATGCAAATACACTGACATTAAACTTATATTTAACACATTCGAAGTACATTATATATAAATATACTAATCGAACACTTATATATATTTCAATGTTAGTATATTTTATATGAATATACTTAATATGAATTAATAAATAGTGTACTTTATCTAAGTAAACTGAAGTACTACTGAGGAAATAATATATTTGTAATTAATACATTTATAATATATTTTTGGTTTACTTTATTTTAACACATAAAGTGAAAATGTGCTAGAAATGTACTTTCAAAAAATTAAGTACATTTTTAGTACATTAAAGTATATTACTTTTTTACCTGGGTCATGCAGATTATGAATGCGAATGTTTCTATGTTTAAAGACATCATGCTGCTTTCACTGTGTTTCCCCCCCAGTGTGGAGCACGGTGGACAGTGGAGGCTGAAACCAGCTCTAAAGAAGTGTAAGTGTCTGTTTAGTTTGATTCAGCACAACACACTGTAGAGTGTGTGTGGAGTAGGGGTGACCTGTCGGCAAAACACAGGATCATTCCATTCGGGCTATAGGCGGTGCTGAATGTCTGATTTTACATATAGTTTCTTTCTCCCAATAAATCATGATATATAGCCTATTTTTGTATAAATATCAAGTGCAAAACACACTGCCACTGCAGCGCCTCAGCGCGTCTATGACACAAGTGCCGCCCCCTAGCACACATAAGAAGCGTCACGCTGCAGCGCATCAACAGGAATATAGTCGTCTCCGGAGTTACTATATATTATAGATAGTTATATATTTTAGGTGGTGTATAGTTCATATATTCCACGACATCCATCCACACAGCAGTAGGTGACGTCCGTTCATTTAAATCCTACTGGGAATGAAGATGATGAGATCATGCACCTTATAATAATATTGTTAAAAATCACAATTTTATATTCAGAACATGATAAAATAATTACTAACACAATACAAGTTGGGTCGATGCTAGTTTTTTATTTGTCTTTTCATGACAAATGCGGGTTCAGTCGGTTTGCGTCAAATCAAATTAGTTTAGGCCCGTGCACCGGACCGGAAAAACGGAAATCGACCCAACCTTAAGCAGCCTAATCATGTCTTTTTCTCCCGTCAGATGCCTGTGAACTCACACTGGACCCAAACACAGTCGGCAGACATCTCTCTCTGTCTGAGGAAAAAAGAAAGGTGACGAAGGTTGATGAGGATCAGTCTTATCCTGACCACCCAGAGAGATTTGACTTCTGGTCCCAGGTGTTGTGTAGAGAGGGTCTGACTGGCCGCTGTTACTGGGAGGTAGAGTGGGAAGGACGTGATGATATAGGAGTGACATACAGAGGAATCACAAGGAGAGGACTGGGTCAAGACAGCAGGATTGGAGGGACCAACAAGTCCTGGAGTCTTTTTTGTGATGATGGTAGTTACTCTACGTGGTACAATGGTAGTGAAACAGTCATCCGTCTCCGCCCCTCTGGCTCTAACAGAGTAGGAGTGTATCTGGACCGGCCTGCTGGCACTCTGTCCTTCTACAGAGTGTCCCCAGGTGTAGGAGGGTCCTCAGACACACTGACACATATCCACACCTTTCAGACCACATTCACCCAGGAGGACCTCCTCCCTGGGTTTAGGTTTGATTATTCTGGTTTTGGTTCCTCAGTGTCTCTGTGTGGGTTGTAGTTTATAATCATCATATCACTGCCAAAAATTGCAAGCAAAAATAACTTTGCGCTCGCACATAACTAACACATATACTGTATAATCAGGTAATATTTCACTAACGCTTAGCTTAGCATAAACCCACATTTGAAATCACATGTTCACATTTTACATTTAAACCCATTTATATTTAATTTCTATAATGTATTTATTACATTTTTATTCTTCACTCCCTTTTAGCATTAAACACATTGAGGTAAGCAAAAGCAATCACGTATCCTTACACTTCACACACATATATCTCTATCTACCTTGTGTGAACTATGGTAGCGCTATTAGCATCTTGTTGTTTTTAATCTTATTACCCTTAGCCCGGTTTGTAGCACCTGCAATTTGCTTCGGAGTTGTGAAGACGATGCACTGTTTCCTATAAAATACAACCCAAAAAAGTATTTTTTTTTTTTAGCAGTTTGTAGGCACATTTATTGTGACAGAGACTTTTATCCCATTTTAGCCCTCTCTTTAGGAACCCAAGACAAGATTAACAAGTTAGGCCTGACAGGTGTCAGGAGATGACTAAGAGTCAGGTAAGGAGATGACTTGATGCATTACTTTATGACCTTCCCACACCCCACTAAATCAAACGTAGTATTGTCTTCCCTGGTGGGTACATCTGATCCATTGACCACCCCCTGGAGCAGCAGAGGCATTGTAAAACATTTGGCATTATAAGACAATATCAAGTGAGAAATGTTATGCTAACTTGGATTTTCCCACCACAACCCTCGCGTGGCCTCACAGCCTATCAGAGAAATTAATATTCATGCGCAAGCTACAACCTTTGACTTTATCAAATATATTGATATATTTTTAACCATGAAAGCAAGTGACTCTTAAGATCTTCCATAGGGTTAACTAAGCAGGTATCACAAAGATTGAATATCTAATTTGAAATGTATTGTAAGTATTCATTTATGTTAAATCTAAAAATACAATTTGTACTACAATATGTTTGATATTTTGGACAACATTTTCTGAAGAGCTCTGATATCAGTTTTTATTTTGATAAGCCTAACATGGAACCTGATTGAAAGCAGATTTAATATTATATTCATAAATGCAAATGGTCTATGGGAAAAGCTATTGATGTTCATGTTGTGAAGGACTTTAAACCGTGTTGTTCCCAACAGAACAACACGGTTTAAAGTCCTTCACAGCAGAACATGCTCAGTTATTAAAGATATGTGTGCACCTGTTTATGATTTGTAACGTCTGATACTTATATTATTTTAGTCCTTCTGTTGATTATGTACATTTAAGGGACTATTTTTCTGTTGTATTTGTTCATAAAGCATAATGGTAATAAACAAGTCAGTGGGTCCAACTGAATGTTGTCATGTGTTGGATGATTCTTCCCGTTTGTTCAGTGTATATCCTCCAAGCTTAGCAGATGTTTCTCCAGAGCTCAGCTCTCTGTTGGTTCTCCTAGCAGCACACCTGGATGTCCTTCCACCGAAAATGCTCTGTAATAAAGTCTCGAAATAACGATTATAACGTTTTTACGCTTGAAGGAGGTGGAAAAGTTGGTGTATCGATAAAAGTTTAATTCGACAAAGTGCAATGGAAACCGATTCAGCGAATGAATGCAAATAAATGATGACGTACAGAAATCTCGTGACTTAAACGTCACTCCACTGGAGAGACGAAAAATGGCGGCAGACAACAACATCAGGTATGTGTGGACCGAAGAGGAGACTGCAACGTTCCTTGAAATAGTACATGAAACAAACAGTTTTTTTGTAAGTTTTGTTGTTTGTTTCTTGCAAGTTTTCGTTTTGAAGTTTGATTGGTACTCTTTTAATTACGTCATCTCGTTGCGCCCTTTTCTGCAGTGGTATACTGGTGCCTGACTGGAGCATTAGCGCCACCTACTGCTTATCTCGATGAACCAACTCCTAATATTCGAATAACAGTAGTGGACGGAAATGTGCACGAATTTGCATTTTCTTTTACCGATTTTCTGAAATGTGATTAAGATTTGCGATACATTTGGATGGAAACCCAGCTACTGTGGCTTGCCGGACCATGAGCTCAGTCCTCTGGAGACATTTCCTCCACTCCACTTCCTACCTCTCATACACACTACTGAAAATGAATCCTCTCATATATACTACTGAAATCTAAATCAGGGGTGGCCAAACATTTTTGGTTGTGGGCTACATACAGAAAAATGTGGCTTGTGGCTGAGATGCGAAGAGCGTTGCAGAGAGATGGCTGTCAGTCCACTTGGTTCCGAGTCGGCTTTTGTTCATAGTCATCAGAGAAAAACTTTGCTCGCGTATGTATTTGGAGCCGAACAGACTAATTTATTAGCTAGACTGGATATTCATTACTGATATCTGTCCTTTTGCCTAGTCAAAGCTCTAATTCAAGATATCTGTAATTATATTTTGACTAGTAAGATTCAAACTACTTTTGCCATTCATGTGTATGGTTCTCATTACAGTTATCTAGAATTCAGTTGTCCGCAATTCACATTGCAGATATCAACTGCAACTGAATTCTGACTAGTTGTAATTCCAGTTTCAGATATCTACAATGTAATTCTGACTAGTCATAATTCCAGTTCAGGATATATATATATATATATATATATATATATATATATATATATATATATACACACACACACTCACCGGCCACTTTATTAGGTACACCTTGCTAGTACCGGGTTGGACCCCCTTTTGCCTTCAGAACTGCCTTAATCCTTCGTGGCATAGATTCAACAAGGTACTGGAAAAATTCCTCAGAGAGTTTGGTCCATATTGACATGATAGCATCACGCAGTTGCTGCAGATTTGTCGGCTGCACATCCATGATGCGAATCTCCCGTTCCACCACATCCCAAAGGTGCTCTATTGGATTGAGATCTGGTGACTGTGGAGGCCATTTGAGTACAGTGAACTCATTGTCATGTTCAAGAAACCAGTCTGAGATGATTCGCGCTTTATGACATGGCGCGTTATCCTGCTGGAAGTAGCCATCAGAAGATGGGTACTGTGGTCATAAAGGGATGGACATGGTCAGCAACAATACTCAGGTAGTCTGTGGCTTTGACACGATGCTCAATTGGTACTAATAAGCCCAAAGTGTGCCAGGAAAATATCCCCCACACCATTACACCACCACCACCAGCCTGAACCGTTGATACAAGGCAGGATGGATCCATGCTTTCATGTTGTTGACGCCAAATTCTGACCCTACCATCCGAATGTCGCAGCAGAAATCGAGACTCATCAGACCAGGCAACGTTTTTCCAATCTTCGATTGTCCAATTTTGGTGAGCCTGTGCGAATTGTAGCCTCAGTTTCCTGTTCTTAGCTGACAGGAGTGGAACCCGGTGTGGTCTTCTGCTGCTGTAGCCCATCCGCCTCAAGGTTCGACGTGTTGTGCGTTCAGAGATGCTCTTCTGCATACCTCTGTTGTAACGAGTGGTTATTTGAGTTACAGTTGCCTTTCTATCAGCTCGAACCAGTCTGGCCATTCTCCTCTGACCTCTAGCATCAACAAGGCATTTGCGCCCACCAGACATGGGGACTCGAGTCTGAGACTCGGACTCGAGTCGCACTTAAGTCGCAAAAACAGTGACTTCAGACTTGACTTGGACTCGACCCAAAAGACTTCAGACTTGACTCGGACTCGAGCTTCGAGACTCGTCAACAACTTGTTGGCAAGCTATTGTTGCTTTTTAAATCTAAATTCATTCATACGTTTCTATTTTCTTTTATTGGCGCATATACTTTGGGGAAACGTATGACGAGCTTCATGTCTCCTGCCCTGCAGCCAAAATGCGCAACGTTACGCATGCGCTATGAGCGCACACTCACACATCAAAAAATGCATTGATGATGGCAACACCAAATCCTCCCGCAGTTGTTCCTTTTGTTATTAGTTTCGCGTTCATATAATCCTACCCCGGTGAGAAGATACGGTCCTATTGTATTATTATATCTCCTTCTCCTATAGAGCGTAACAGTGACCGCCCCCTTTTTAACAGCTCCGGTGCCGGAAGTAAATTTCCCATGCATTTATCTCGTCCACTTTTCGTAGAATCCTTATAAAAAGAGTATTAAGCCTTTAACCAAGCCAATCGTTCGTTATGGTAGTCGTGACCATATTATGTTTGATTCGGGCATAAAAAGAATTTGGAAAACGGAAGAAAAGCCAAAGGTACAAGACTGTGTACATTATGTTGTTGACCGAGTGAGGAACTACTCATCCCGAATCAAACATAATATGGTCACGACTACCATAACGAACGATTGGCTTGGTTAAAGGCTTAATACTCTTTTTATAAGGATTATACAAAAAGTGGACGAGATAAATGCATGGGAAATTTACTTCTGGCACCGGAGCTGTTAAAAAGGGGGCGGTCACTGTTACGCTCTATTAGTGACGTCTCCGCTTCGCCGTCTGTTCGTTGTAAAAAAAATGCTCCCTGTTGCCGTGGGTACGGCAGAATCCGGCGCCAGTGGTTTGCTGAAAATGTACACCAAATAGTAGGGGTGGGAGAAAAAAATCGTTTTAAATCGATTTTTTTGTTCAAAAATCGATTTTAGTTCCTCTAAGCTTAGGTGGGAAAAAGTAACTGCTTTTCTCCAGCAGAGGGCGGAATGTTTTAGTTTGCGGGAAAAAAATATTTTTATTTATTTTATTTTACCTCTTTTATACTGTATGCAGTTGGGGCTTGCCAGCTTCAGTCGTGAAAAGAGAGTGTAGTAGCAGTTAAAATAGTTAGATATTGCTGCTAAATAAATCTTAAAAACTGACTCACATGTGATGTGCATTTTTTTGGTTTGGTGTTTAAAAAAGCAAACAAAAAAATCGCAAAAATCGGCAGTATCGAAGACTTGAGACTTGACTTGGACTTGTGGCAAAAGACTTGAGACTTGACTTGAATTTACCCTCAAAGACTTGAGACTTGACTTGGACTCGAGCTCAAAGACTTGAGACTTGACTTGGACTTGCAACAAATGACTTGTGAACATCTCTGGCGCCCACAGAACTGCCGCTCACTGGATATTTTCTCTTTTTCGGACCATTCTCTGTAAACCCTAGAGATGGTTGTGCGTGAAAATCCCAGTAGATCAGCAGTCTCTGAAATACTCAGACCAGCCCGTCTGGCACCAACAACCATGCCACGTTCAAAGTCACTTAAATCACCTTTCTTCCCCATTCTGATGCTCAGTTTGAACTGCAGCAGATCGTCCTGACCATGTCTACATGCCTAAATGCATTGAGTTGCTGCCATGTGATTGGCTGATTAGAAATGTGCGTTAACAAGCAGTTGGACAGGTGTACCTAATAAAGTGGCCGGTGAGTGTATATCAGTGGCGGCTGGTGGTTTTTAAAGTGAGGGAGGAAGGACTGCGCACTTGGTTGCCATTGGTCTGCTTGCACTGTTGGTGTATGGTGGCATAAGAATGTGAGACTCAAGTTGTTTCAGGTTATCAGGGTTAGTTTTGGTGAACTACAAAATAGCAGGGAGGGATAGTTATGTGAATAAAATTGATGCCATTTAAAATACATCATGCTCTGAATCATTCACTAACACCCTTTCCACAATATCAAACAGAGCGGTCAGAGTAACAAACTAGTAAAAGAACAACAAGAACATTATTTCAAAACTATTTACATGGGCTGTAGTGGTGCGTTCCATTTGTCCACCCGACTCGATCTGCGAGTCGGATTTCCAAGTTACGAACCGGAAGTTGCAAATAGAACGCCCCCGAGTTCGGAAATACGACTCGTCAACTCGTCTGAACTCAGAGGACCCCGAGTTCAGTAACAAAGATGACTACTCCGAACTGGCTAGAGACGCTCCATGTTGCTATGACAACAATGCCGATTCTTGAGCAGAAAGCAGAGCAGTAGCCTAACGTTATCAAAACGGAATATTCAGATATCAACTGTAATGAACATGTGAAATCCGCGGTGGGCGCACCGTAAACGAGATAATCACTATAAACGTTACGAAACGTCCAAACTGCCTATTGCAACCAAGCACATTGTGAAATCTTGGGTAATTTCTCTGTGATCAATGTGTCTATATTTAATTAACGTTTAAACACAGAATGATACTGTTTTTCAAGCATATTAAAGTCGCGTCCATCTTTTCTCCGACTCGTCTTGTTGTGTGGCAAATAGAACGCAAAAACCCGACGGGGTCCCTCGTTTTCCGAGACGGATGTGACGTCACACCCGAGCTGCAAGTCGCGATTACGAGACAAATAGAACGCACCATAAGCCTAACTATTCAGATTGAGGGACTTCATTTATAGATCAAGTCAATCCTCCTTGCTGTTTGCGTTGCAAAGTCATCAGTGACCTGGTCATACCAAATGGATCTTTTTTAAGTGATTTCAGCATTTTCTTTTCAATCGAAATAATGGCCAGATTTGTTAACCTCTCCGCCCCATCGCATTCCGTGTGTACGTTTTAATTCGTTTCAGGCAGGAAAAACATACTTTTTGTAATAAAACGTTAACAATGTCCTCTGTTTCCAATGTTTCCATTGTGCATTTAGGATGTTGCTATCGCAGATTTCACAGACCGGGTTTGTTATCGACAGCGTTAGCCAGGGATCCTGCTTATTGGTTCATAGCGCAGACGGATAGATGTTTGAGCGAATCAGACCCCTTAAGGTCCCGCCCACTCAGAGGAGGATTTTCCTCCTCTCTCCCATTGAAACCCATGTTATCCACCGGCCGCCAGTACTTTCGGGGAAATGAATGGGTGTCAATGGAGACGGAGGGAGGACGTTCCTCCCTGAAGTAATTGTCAATAGGCGATAGGGGGTGCTAATGTCCCTTTACCCAGGGAAACAAACATTATATATTCAAAGGCAATAAAGTAGTCATATTTAAGGGCATTAATTCATTACAATAGTCTGGGCAATCTACATTTTTTATACTCAACAATGTTAAGGAGGATCTTCCTCCCTCTCCGCAATGGAGAAGCCTCCACTGATATATATATATATATATATATATATATATATATATATATATATATATATATATATATATATATATAACACTATTGACACTATACATTATACATTATTAACAACAAGGTAGAAGCAAGTTGTGGCATACCACTACAGCAGTAATTCCAATGGTGCCGTCTACCAGCCCATCATCATTGCTATAGTGGAGGCAGCAGCATCTGTAGGGCTTCATGTCATTAACGTCACAAGTGACATGGGGAGCCCCAATAGAGCAATGTGGCGAGCTTTTGGGGTGACGTGTGATAAACCCTGGACTCCACATCCCATAGAGCCACACCGGCGGCTCTATTTCATGGCAGATGTCCCACATCTGGTAATGTAACTTGAAGAGCACCCTTGTCCGTGGTCAGACCACCACCGTTCCACAAGATGTGGTGAACAAAGAGCACCTAGTACTGTCCAGTGTCTGTTGGTCCCTTACAGGATCTGGTGTAGTCCTACCAAGAGGGTATGGCACTAAAGCTGGCTCCCAACCTCTCCAGGGCCATCTTGGAGCCATGCACATCTTCAGTGAGTGGACAAGTGCTGCCTTAAAGTACCTGGTAGAGGAGGAGCAGCGTCCTGAATCAAACCTCACCACATCATGGTTCCTGGAGAAGATGGACCACTGGTTTGACCTTATGTCGTCCCGCCACGTTGTGACTGCCCTCTCTCGGTTCAGAATAAAATAAATAAAATGCATTATTATTATTATTATTATTATTATTATAGTAATATTTATAGCAGCAGCAGAAGTAAAACAGCTAGCATTTAAGTAATAGTAGCAGTAATAGCAGTAGCATTTTAGTATTAGCATTAGTGGTAGTATTTTGGAAATGTTTTAAAACCTAACAATCAAAACAACTTTACATAATGTCACCTGACAACAAAAGGTTAAAGGACTTTAGTGAAATTATCACGTTAATTACCTCACGTTAGCCTCCGTTACCAAGCTTTCAGTTAGGTCCCTAAATCCATTTAGGGACCTAACTGACCTAACTTTACATTGTTAACATCAACATCGACATTTCATGCAAACCAAATGTAAAAATAACGATGTCTAAGAGTATAACTCTGATAGCTAATGCTTAAAAATGTAAAAAAAAAAAAAAAAAAAAACGTTTAAAATGCTGTTGTTTCATCAACTTACCAGTATTTGTTCTTGACGAGCAATTGAAATCAACGGAGCTCCGCCCCTTGTTTGGAACTATTGGCGTCTCCATAACCCGGAAGTGTCGTCCGCCATTTTTTACCACGGGAGTCTTCTTCTTCTGTGGTTTTTAATGGCAGCGGGCATCCGTATTGTTGCATATACCGCCATCTACTGGAATTTACTTTCTTCTCATTTCCTTCTTGTTATATTCTTTTAATTAATCCAGTTAAAATAAGGAACCTCATAATGATTCTCCTCCCTTCCTTAGTTTTCCCACATTCTACTACACTACTGAACTTATTTTCCCCCATTCCTTCCTTCCTCAGCCCTATCCTCATCTCTTCCCTCTCTCTTTCATATCCAGGACATGCTACCATCACATGCTCCACTGTCTCCCGCTCCCCACAGTTACATTGTCCAGTTGGATGTTTTCCTATGATATTGAGTGTATTATTCAGTTTACTATGTCCTATTCTTAATCTACTCATGATTACTTGCTCTGTTCTATTGTCTCCTTTACATCCTATCTCTCCTACTACACTTTGTAATTTATATAAATGTCTCCCTTTTTCCTGCTCCTTCCAATGTTGACTCCACTGCTTGTTTATTTCTTTCCATACTAAACTTTTCCCCTCTGCTTTTGATAATTTTACTTTCATTTCCACCTCCTCTTTCTTTACTGCCTCCTTAGCACTCTTGTCTGCTTTTTCATTTCCTTGTATCCCTAAATGTGCTGGAACCCACATGAACGTTATTTCCCTCCCCTGCTGTGTTAATCTGGATGTTTTTAACAGTATTTCAACAGTATTTCCTGATGTGTTTTTGCTGTTCTGTTTTTAATGCAATCGCTACATATTGTTATCTTCCTGTCCCTCCTGTCCTCCACCCATTCTATTGCTATTAGTATTGCACACAGTTCCACTGCATAGACACTTAAATGATCAGATGTTCTTTTTGACACTGTGAACTGATACCTGGGAACCACCATCGCTGCGCCTGTTGCTCCTGTTAACTGTTCTTTGGATCCATCTGTATATTTGAATATGATCTCCATACTTTTCCTCTGCATATTTATAAAATTCCTGCACTAAATTTGTTGTTTTATTTCTTCTTTTGATTTTCCATATTTCTAGATCTACGTTTGTTTCTTGTATCATCCATCCCGGTATTGCTGTCCACAGAACTGTTGGGCTGAATTCTATTTGCTGTATATTTAGCTGTTCAGCTATTCCCTCACTGACCCATCCTAAACTTTTTTTTCTTTTCCCCTTTTCCCAACACATCTCCAGAACTCTCTTTGTCGGATGTTCATCATTGTGCCCTTTTAAATGTATCCAATAATTGGCCAAGAGCTGCTTCCTTCTAAGCCATAATGGCATTTCTCCTGTTTCTACCTGGAGGGAGCAGACTGGTGCCGTTTTCATTGCTCCTATACAAGCTCGTAATGCTCGAGCTTGGATAACGTCTAGCTGTGAGAGGACTGATTTCACTGCAGATCCATATCCCACACAACCATACTCTATTCTTGATCTTATTAACGCTACATATAATGACGTAAAATCAGCTCCCCAATGGGAGTGTCGCAACTCTGTTTTCTCTTTTCTCTATAGCTCTGGGGTCGGGTATCCAATAAGGAGCTGTTCAGCGGCCGTGACATATGAAACGCGACTTTTATCCATGTTCCGATCGGTGATTCTGTGAGCGATCGCGAGGTCTATTCAAGCATGCCGCTTATCCCAGCTATCTTCATGCGACTTGACTTAGCCGCGCCTATTTATCCTGGCTTGGCAATCGTGCAACCGAATAAGCCAGGATACCGCCGAGCAGAATAGTTCAAGCCGCGCTTACTCAATTATCCTGGATGTCTTTATCCTAGTTTTGTGCAATACCCCCCTGGTCATTTAATTAGACCACTAGTCCACACACACACACACACACACACACACAGTGACAGGCCTATTTGCATCTCATTCCTGAGTGCCAGACATAGAGAAGGTGTATTCTATGGAGTCTCTGCTAATCTGTTGGACTGAACCCAGTGACCGAGCATGTTGGTGTGACTCTTACTTTAAGTAATAGTGCTGTTCATGAGGGTAGGCCTAACACATAGACCTACAGAGACACAAGGCATGCTTCTGGCAGCGCTCAATCGATTCCTGTAACACTTCTATTTCGCACCACTGAGCTATATACCTGGCCTGGGTTCAAGACATGGTCTATTTTATTCATAAATGATGCAAAACGTTTTTATCTTTTTGTAGTGATTTCTTCCCCAGCCATACACAAACAATGGTTATGACAGTAGTGATAATTATATTATATTGTGCGGTTGTTGTTATTATCGGATTGTGGACGAAAACACATTTATCTCTACTTGTTTATGTTATCGAGCGGACAATGTTTGTTTTCGCCTCATTATGCAACTCATTATGCAACCATTCAATCAATAAAAGAACCAATAGTGAATCTAAGAATTTGGCTGCATGTGAAATCTCTGGAGATTAATTTAATCTTTTCCTATTTAATCCTTATTATGGCTAATTTCTCATGAAAAAACTTGGGATTTGTGAAAACTAAGATCTTAGATTTCTTCTTGATTTTATTCTTAACTTTAACAGTTTGTTTGTCTTAAGTTGTCACATTGAGAATTTATGCCTTGATAATAATTGACAATATCGATTTTATAGTTTTACTTGCTTCTATTTACAATATTTGTTCATCTCATTGTAAGGTGTTGCTATTCACTGATTCAAAATGTGCATTACAATGTAAAAAATGCTACTACATGCTAACTACACAGTTTGTTTATCACTTGTTTATCACTTTATCATACCAAAAGTGAGACTCCTAAGAATAGGAATACATGTAATAAATCCAAGATTTTAATAAAATTAACAGTTCTTATAGGAAAATATTAGGAATTACAGTTCAGAACTTTCTTAGGAGCTTCATAGAATTTCTTGAAACCTCGTAAGCATTATCTTCAGCGGCGGCTGGTGGTTTTTAAAGTGAGGGAGGAAGGACTGTGCGCTTGGTTGCCATTGGTCTGCACTGTTGGTGTCTGGTGGCATCAGAATGTGAGACTCAGTTGTTTCAGGTTATCAGGTTAGTTTTGGTGAACTACAACATAGCAGGGAGGGATAGTTATGTGAATAAAATGGATACAAAGCCACCAGTGGCATCACTGTAATTTGAAAGCTGGTGGGCAGCATGTCTTTGAAATGGACTTAACAACAAGAACATTATTTCTAAACTATTTACATGGGCTGTAGTGGTGCGTTCCATTTGTTCACCCGACTCGACCTGCGAGTGAGACGGATGTGACGTCACACCCGAGCTGCAAGTCGCGATTACGAGACAAATGGAACGCACCATAAGCCTAACTATAAGCCTACAGATTGAGGGACTTAACTTACTTTTTGTAATAAAACGTTAACAATGTCCTCCGTTTCCAATGTTTCCGTTGTGCATTTAGGATCTTGCTATCGCATATTTCACAGACCGGGTTTGTTATCGTCAGCGTTAGCCAGGGATCCTGCTGATTGGTTCATAACGCAGACGGACAGATGTTTTAGCGAATCAGAGCCCTTAAGGTCCCGCCCTCTCAGAGGAGGACTTTCCTCCTCTCCCCCATTGAAACCCATGTTATCCACCGGCCGCCAGTACATTCGGAAAAATCAATGGTTGTGTATGTGGACGGAGGGAGGACGTTCCTCCCTGAAGTAATTGTCAATAGGCGATAGGGGGCGCTAATGTCCCTTTACCAGGGAAACAAACATACTGTATATTCAAAGGCAATAAAGTAGTCATATTTAAGGGCATTAATTCATTACAATAGTCTGGGCAATCTACATTTTTTATTCTCAACAATGTTGAGGAGGATCTTCCTCCCTTTCCTCAATGGAGGAGCCGCCACTGCTTAAGATAGCCTACTTTTGTGAATCTGGCCCCTGGCCCTGGCTGTTAAAGAGCACAGCACATGACAGTGGTGCTGTGCTGTGTGATTGGTCGTTACTTGTCTATTTGAGTGCTCTGCACCTGCTTATCTTACCTACTAACCACTTCATGGCATGACACACTCAGCATGTGTGGGTGTCTCTCTCTCTCAGTGGCGGTTCTAGACCAGTTTTAATGGGGGGGCCAGGTTGGGGCCGGCTTTTGTGTTAGAGGGGCACATACAACCCAGCAGGGCCGGATCAGTAACCCCAGGGGCCCTGGGCACTGTCAGTCCAGAGGCCCGACGGCGGGGGTGCGCGCGATCGTGACACACCACGGACCTACGACCGACGGGGGGGAGGGGGCGCGATACGGGGGCACTGGCCCCCGCTGGCCCCCCCCTACAACCGCCACTGCTCTCTCTCTCTCTCTCTCTCTCTCTCTCTCTCTCTCTCTCTCTCTCTCTCTCTCCACTTATTTGTGGAGACGGACATCACAGCAGCATCATGGCGTTATCTAGCGCTCCCTTCTTACAATCGAGCTGAGAAACGACGTGAACAAGACCTCTATCTATCGATCTGTAACTTGATTACGAATAACCCCAATCAAGTTACAGAATTTAATTAGTGAACACTCAACTCACATTGAACAATAGGCCTCATCGCCCTGCTATTAGTAAAACACGCAATGAAAACACAAAAGGTCATAGGTCAAATATAGCAGTGGCCTCACAAAAGTATAATATATTAACACAAATTCCTATAGGCTTATCTAAGCTGATAATCCAGCTAGCTCTAAACATGATTGTGAAAGAGTAATGCTATTTAATATCAGCCTCAGTTAATTATAAACTTCATTGTTCATCTGATACAGTTGACCCACACAAGGATGATTAGGGTTCATGAATTCATCGTTTAACCTCAATTAGCCTGCTTGGGTTGAACCCTGAACACAGCCACGCCAGGAGAGGGCACTTCTAGAAAGTTAATTAGTTACTTGTCACACCACTACAGTATGTATGCCATCAGAGGTTGAGGTGTAGGCCATCAGAGGTTCAACTACTCCAACTTCAACTATTTAAAGACAACAGCATTCGCATGGAGGGACAAACAAATATATGGGACTTAAATATATTTATTTTGTATCAGTGACAATAAACAGGCGAGCATTAGCAGCATTAGTGCATTATGCAAGACTGTTGAGCATGTACAGCGTTATTATGTTGGTTTGGTTTATTGGTGTATTGATTTATTAAACAATGGGCAGAGGTAAGTGATAATGTCCCATATACATTCTCAGGCCAGCAACTTCTTCAACTTATATTTTATAGTTTAAAACCTATTGGTATTTTTTCAAAACATAGTTAAATTGCTATTGCAGTGCATTAATGAATGGCATTTGGGATTTGTGATGTGATGTATTGAATATTAAATTGTTCTTTTGGTTCATCGGATCTTCTTGGTAACTGGATCCACAAGCTTCTGACCGGTCAGGAAATGCCACACCCCGCCTCGGTAGAACTCATTTCCAAAGGAGTAGAGGAGAGCGTTGAAAATCGGGTTCATCTTGGCTAGCACCGGAAGCACCTGGAAGTAGAAAGGTTTCTCATAGTCACCTAAACCGGTCACAGCTATTATCAACAAAACAATGTAAAGAGCTGGTAAAAAACGTGTTGTGTCATAATGTTCTCTCACCATTCTCAGTTTAGGTGAGACGATCTTCACGTTCTCGAAGCAGGCGTACACACACATGACAACATAGGGTCCCCAACACGCCAACATTACCCTCAAAGGCAATTTTGTGTTGAACTGGAAACAATACAAATAGGAATAGATATACAGTTAGCTCTACTGGAGACATATAAAGATTCTTCCGAACACGTCATTAGTGATGTTTAATGACCCAATGAAACACCCAATGACCTCAGGTTCCATACTGCAACATAATTGGCTAAAGTCTATTTAACTTTTACTTAATTTGCCATTGTAATATAACATATCTGTCTATATATGACTAACAGTTCTGTATATACCAACTACAGTACAGTATAACCAACAAAGATCTGTTTCCTCAAGGACCCCATTGTTTAAAGATTATCCTTGCCCTTCTATCGATTTACCTCCTTTAGTTTGCGCAACAACTTGCACAACGACTTCAGTAAGATTCATATTCCTCACATGTAATGAGGATTAACATACCTTCTGGTGATGAATTTTCTTGAAGTATTTGTTGATGGCATCATATGAGGACATCATGGTGATGGCGGGGAACAGCAGGTAGAATACCACCAGAGATAGCATGTATGTTACGTAGTCCCTGTTCACGAGAGGATCATGTATAGCACAAAATAGTTTTGGTGTTTAAACAATTATGTCCTATTATTAGCCTACAGGCTAGCACTGTTTCAGTGTGAATTTTATTCATGGGTTAAAAAATACCATGTTGAATTTTGGTAAACATCAAATATTAAATAATTGATCACAACAAATCTATTTTTTACATCAGTTATTATCAATTATTTAGATATGAAATATAGATTTTCCCATCGAACATCTTTGAATAGGCTGACACCACCATAAACATCACACCATTATTGTCCTGTCTTCTGTCCTCAGTTTTGTCTGCATGTATTTGTTATTCTGTGTTGTACTTTTTTACTGGATTACTATTATTTGGGATGATGATGCTCACATTAATTCCAAGCTTCTTTGTCTAAAACCTTTTGTGTTCCAACCAAAGATCTGTCAGCCCTTCCTCAAGCGTTCCTTGCAGCTTGTGAGCACTGAACTCTGCAATGCAGGTCTTAAGCACATGATTGTACACGGTCTATGCTTACTAGCACTGAATGTCATCTTTATTGAAACCTAGGCACACTGTGGTGGTGGTTACACATTTGCCCATGTCTTCCTCTTACCTGTCTCCCATGGTGTAGTCCAGCGTGCAGCCCACCCTCATGGGCTCGAAGTCGTAGACCCCCCACCCAGTGAGGGGGAGCGCCGCCCAGAAGATGGACAGGACCCACACGATACAGCTCATGGTCACTGTGGTGCTCCAGAACAGTTTCTGTCCTGGACAATGCGCATATATATATAGGTTTATTTTGCAATAATGTCCGGCTCCCTGTACATTAGCCCTTACATATTACCCAATGTCTTTGTAGAGTATTCAAAAAATAGTTCAGTGTTCACACGTTTATTTTTTGTACAATATTTTTGAAAATGTTTCAAATATTTGTGAAACAATATATGCAAAATACAAGTGCGTTTTTGACAAAGCTACAAAGACATTTTTCATATTGTAAAGTGGCTTGGGCTGCACTTTTGGGTGCCAATACATTTGAGTGTGGTGTAGTTGTACTAACTGGTGCAGTATTGGTGGTATCTGTCCCAGGCAATAGCAGCCATGAAGCTGATGGAGGCCAGGACGGATATCATGCCATGAAATCCATGGTAGGAACATCCTGTTTGACCAAACGGCCACTGCCTGTGGAGCATGCACATTACACTCAATGGTCAGTTTACAGCATGTCAAAACGCATCCCTCGTAATGTATTTTTGCCGGGACCATGTCAGGAATATTTGTATTTGACGCTCTTAAATTTAAAGATTGTCTTTATCTCAACATTTTATACTTGTATTTTATATATTTTATACGTACTTGTACTCGACTACATCCATATGTGTATATTGTATAAGTATTTACATCCGCCTGTTCTACTGTAGGCTACTTTACTTTTCCTCTAATTTGATCCCTATGCATCCCTGTTATGACGTCACAACTGGAGGCGTATATCCCCTACCTTACGTAGCTCGCATAGGCGGCGGTGAGGCCGTTGACGTTGAGGCTGAGGTCGGCCAGAGCCAGGTTCACCACAAAGAAGTTGCTGGGTGTGCGCATCTCCTTCACTCGGAGGAAGGCCATTATGGTGATGGCGTTGAGGAGGAAGCCAAGCACGCCTGAAAGAGAGCAGCAAACCCTTATAATAAACCAACGCGACACGCCCTGTGATTTCTCTGTGTATCTCAGACTTCACTTTATTGATCCCTTTGCGATGACTCCCTCAAGGAAATTGAATGTGAATGTGACTCCTCTGCTGAATGAACATTGTTGTCTAATAGTAGGCCTATACATGCAGTGTAGGTTTGTGCATATAAAAAATAATGCATGTTTAGATTTAGTTGTTTTTTTTAAATATATAATTTCTTTACACTTTCTTAGCGCAGCCAGCTTTGAATTGAACGTCGACCTGGTGTTGCGGACTTACAATGCGCCTCTGCTTTCCCGTGCAAACCAGCTGCACGCACTCACACGTCGCCCACTTACCCCCAACCAGAAGGGCTGTGCCGAAAGCAAACATGTCGATCTCGCTGAATCCCTCCGGTAACGCGTACGCCGCCATGTTCACAATGCACAGTGGTGACCGGGCCTGCGTCCAGAACCTGACACTCCCGAACCGAGAGCCCCCTGGGAAGTGACCACGAAGCCCACCGCCTGGACCCCCAGTTTATAAAGGCTCTGTCATGTGACCCCCAGGCATGGAGAGACTAATCGCCAAAACCTCCCGAATCCCCCCAAGAATGTCCTAACAAGCCCCCCCCCCTGGTTTTTGTTTTGATTGTGTTTTTGGTGTTCTTTTTTGGGGTCTTTTTATCCTTTCGTACCATTTTACTTAGCCTTATTTTTTAAATGTTAACCGGGGGAAACAAACAACAAGGAAACACACGACGTAGGACAGCAGAGAAGTGACCTTTGGGTCTCTCCTGAGTGTAAAGTGTATATTTGGGCCTGCTCTGATTGCATCACTAACCTGCACTCGGATTACCACAAACCCATTATATATTATATTACTCCATGATGTCCCAATAGACCTGACATGTCCATATATGGCAATGTCAGTGCCACGTGGTAGGCGTTTTGTTTTTTACATTGAACTCTGCGTCATTCGCAAAGTGATTCTTTTCTCGTCATGCCGCCATATAGCCTAATTTAAACACAAACATTTTACATTACATTAGGCTACATTAGCTACATCTCAAGTTCTCAACAAACAAACAATTCGGTACAGCTTATATAGCCAGGGCATGAATGTGTTTGCTGTAGGCCTACATTACAATATTGTATTCAGAGGAATTCTTCATAAAAAGTGAATTTAAGGCACTGCTGGAACAAGCTGCTGCCTTCACACTGTAAGCCTCAATGGAAATAGTTTGCTGATGCAATCTCTCTGAATCTTAGTGATGGGGAAATACACGCGGATCCTAGGCTATAGCGCTCATTTACCGTCCAAAATGTGTGCTCGGATCAGAAATATGATAATGAATGCTCAAAAACACATTTAATGCTTGTTAAATATTTAACAAGGTTTTAAAAGATGCACATGAAGCTATTTAAAAAAAATCGCATCTTATAATATGTTCGTATAGGACCTAATTCAATTGGGCTAAATGTAAACCTATACCAATCGATTTGAAAACATCATATAAAGTCTTATACATTAAGCTGTTTCTCAACGCCCGCCCTCTCTCTCTTACTCTTTCATAAACATTGTGTCTTTGGTTGAAAAATGGATTTGATCACGTTATAGGATACAGCATGAAACAAGGCATTCACTAAAGAGTAGCCAAAATGCCTGGCATTAAAATTCACACGTGTTTGCATGTTGGCACACAGCCAAGTTAATTACACTATTGCTAATCTGTTAGTTTTGCAATGAAACAAAACCGGTATTGTAAAAAGAATGGCAACGGATATAACATGAATGACTCTTGTGTTGGGGCCAGGGGCCTTCTGCAGTTGAGGCCTATCTTTTGTCGGAGACAGCATAGATCAGGGGTTCAATCTTCTTCAAGCCAGGGACCCCCGAATGGATACATATTCACATGGACCTTACATGGCCACTGTTATAGTCTGTCTGCAACCTGAATCTAACACATTGAACATGTAGCCTACCCGAAAAAGACATTGTATTGTATTGTTTGTCAGGAAATGTGTTAACAACATGCATTGGAAATCTTATGCTCCCCCTACTGGCTCATCATAACTTTCAAATTATGTCCCCCTTGAAAACAAATGACGCCGTGTGAGTAATATCTCAAGTACGCTAGTTTTATTTTTACATTTTTTATTTTTGATAAATTATGAGGAGTTTTATTAATTAGCCTTAATTGGCTTATAGCCTATGCCACGTACCCGACTTTGAGAACCACTGGCATAGAGAGTATGAACGACGAGT
Source organism: Merluccius polli (assembly GCA_030340625.1). Classification (NCBI taxonomy): domain Eukaryota; kingdom Metazoa; phylum Chordata; class Actinopteri; order Gadiformes; family Merlucciidae; genus Merluccius; species Merluccius polli. The sequence continues at coordinate 54,242 of JAOPHQ010004854.1, forward strand.
GAGAACCAGGGGCTTTTTAATTCGCATAGCTTTGGCAAATATCACCTGCAAATAAAAATGTTTTTAAATCCCATAGCGGTCATTTAAACCCCACACAAATGAACCGGATTGATCGCCGTTTCATAGGTCTCACTGGTCCAAAGTGTCCATCACAAAGGCCTACCTTTGCATTCATTATAAACTTGTGGTTTACCCCAGTCCTCTAAATAAAAACCTGAAATGTCCTCGTCGTTCAAGGCACAGTGAATCAACATTAATTCGACAGCCTAACTTTTGCAGTCGATGTCTACTCGGTTGTAGGCATAACTATTAACATGATTACTCCCACTGCCATCTAGTGGACTTCAGTGTAATTATAGAAATGTTTACCAGACTAGCCTGCAGGCCTATCACACCGCATATACAGCGATTTCGCATGCGATTTTACACATAGGCCTTCTGCTTTATTTTAGTTGATTTACAGATATTCAAAACGTACCCAGCTTACGTGCACATAGGCCTACGTGTTTGCTGAGTGAAGTGAGAGGAAATTGGAAATAGGTCTACATTTATTTCCAAATATTTGTAATTAAATTTGTATTGAATTAAAAATAGACATTTAATATTGTCAAATAAATTAATCTGTACCTCTAATCAAAATGAAGTTAGCAAAAGAATAGTCCTATATCCTATATAGTAGGCCTGGACTTTGTGTTTGTATGGCATAGGCCTACCATTAAAAAAAAAAAAAAAAAAAGCATTTCATTTCAGCCCACCAATCGTGCCCATAATTACCACCCAACGAACCACTCCGAAAGGGTTTCCTCTCACATAAAAGTGCAGCAGCCTATCCGCTTCCGAGAAGCAATAATCGTGTGAATGAAAATAACCCCTAGTCCCTTCACTAATCCCCGCCGCCTATATCCCTCCCTGCCTCCGGACGCGGCGCGCAGAGCGGACACTGGGATGATGCGTGGCACCGACTAACGGCGGCTCCCTGCGTGGTGCAGCGGACTAGTGTTGCAGTATAGGATGAGAATGAGGAGGATGATGATGATGCAGGAGGAGAAAATGAGTGCAGGCTTCACAGCGGGGTTTTATTTGGCGTTGGCTTGCCTGCCACTGCTGTGCAGCTCGTGTCCAGCGCAGTGTAGTTGTTTTTTCCACAAATTGAGCGACGGGTCAAAAGCGAGGTAAGACACGCAAATAGTTAAAAATATTTTACAAAAAAACGAAGATATCCATTGGCATTATGCTTTGAGAGCGTTAATGTCAAACGTCCTGTTCAAAATCGCACGTTTCGGCTTCAGTTCAATGACTGCCGGATTAACAGCCAAATTGGTCTTTAATCTTCCTTACTTGTTAGTGAGGTAGGCTATATCTGGTACATTGTTTCAGTTGAAAACAACCTAAAAAAATATGAAAACTTATTTTCGTTGTCCTACAAGCTCAACCTTTCTAACTGACATGTCTTCAATGCTTCAAAAATATTGTTTTACTTCTTGGTAAACAGTAACAAATGCATATTTGATTTTTTTTTTTCTCCCAGGAGTGTGCTTTGCAATGATGCAGAAATCACCATTGTCCCCCCAAACTTTCCCAAAGACACATCAAAACTGCGGATTGAGAAGACAGCCATCACTAGGATATCAAGCGAAAACTTCCATTATCTCAACAACCTGGAGTTTCTGTGGATGTCCTTTAATTCCATCAATACCCTGAGCATGGACAGTTTCCGAGGTCTAAACAGTTTGGACGAGCTCCGGCTGGACGGCAACGCCATCAGCTATTTCCCCTGGCAATCTCTGACGTACATGCCGAACCTGAGGCTTCTGGACCTGCACAACAACAAGATGTCCTCCATCCCTGCTGAAGCCACCATGTACATCAAGAATATAACCTATCTGGATCTATCCAGCAATAGTCTCACGACTGTCCCGGCAGAAGTCCTCACAATGTGGCTGAGCGTGAAGCCATCCCAGGACACCGATTTCTCTAAACGAATTCTCGGTGAGGATCAAGCTGTTACATATAGTGGAAGGTTTTTTTTTTGTTAAGCCAGCTTGCATGGCCAGAGGTGGTGGGTTATGTAACATATTACAGTGTCTTGCTGCTGTTTAAAACAAGGTGCATTTAAAAGGATTAGTTGCTCCAATGTGTCCCACTAGTGACAAATACTAATACTGCATAAAGCTTATCCATTCAGATAGATATATAGACAGATAGATAGATGGATGGATAGATGGATAGACAGACAGATAAATAGATAGATGAATGGATGGACGAATACATGGATGGGTGGATGGATGAACGGTTGGACTGGATAGCTAGATTTTCCAGACTATTTCATATTGTCACGCTCGGCTTATGATGCGCAGGTCTCCATGACAATCCATGGCTGTGCGACTGTCGGCTGTACGACCTGGTCCAGTTCCAGAAGTCCCCGTCGTCCTCCGTGGCTCTCGTCGACACCCGACTCAAGTGTGCTGCCCCAGAGAACCTCTCGGGGGTCCTCCTCACCGAGGCCGAGCTGCAGCGGTGCCAGGGGCCTCGGGTTCACACGGCCGTGGCCCGGGTCCGGAGCTCGCTGGGCAACAACGTCCTGCTCCGCTGTGGAACAGTCGGAGTCCCCGTCCCGGAGCTGACCTGGTACCGGGCAGACGGCAAGAAGATGAACGGCACCGGTGAGTTCTGCTGCTCAGCTACATTTTAGTTGATATTGCCAATTGGCCTTATTCACCTATAGCGGCCATCTTGGGTCCATTCTTGGTTCTAAACGCTAGCAGGTTGTTGGAACTGAATGCGGAATCACACATTCAGTTCCATCACCCTGCGTTGTGTGTTTGCGTAGTGTTTCGAACCAAAATGACCTCCAGGTGAATAAGGCCCATGGGCCAATAAGCTAACAGTTTGATTTTCTTTGGAGGTAATGCTCTTACATCTAGACTGTATTGTTTTTCAACAGTTCAAGAGGAGATCTCGAAGGAGGGAATCATTTGGTCGATCCTGAGTGTGCCTGCGGTCTCCTTCCATGACTCCGGGCGGTACATCTGCAAGGCTACTAACTTTGTGGGCACTGCAGATGCCATCATCTCCCTGGTCATCACTGACTCCTTCAGATCGGAGGAAGGCGACAGTGTTTCTAAGAGGACCCGAGGGAAGAAGGCCGGCGGCATCGGGAAGGCAGCGTACCAGGAGAAACTCATTGCCCGGTATGTGCCTCCACCGACCACCGCGGCAGTTCAGCCAGTCATCGAACCTCTCAACGGCCAAGGGGCCACCGGAAAATACCAGGTCGAGAGCTACAGCGTTTCTTCATCCGACACTGAGGCGCAAACCGGCGTGCCCAATCCGCCCGGCGAGATGGAGCTGGAGAAGGACGTGCTGGTCAACATGGCGGCCAATGCCTCGTCCTTGCAGCAGGTGCCCGAGAAACGGATTGTGCGCTCCGTGAAGGTGATTGGCGACACCGACCACACCGTCTCCCTCAACTGGCGCGCCCCGATGGCCACTAACACCACAGAGTTCAGCGTCCTGTACGCCGTGTTCGGCGAGCGGGAAATGCGGCGGATCAACGTCGGTGCCGGCAAGAACCGCATCACCATCGACGGCCTGGTGCCGAAGACCAAGTACATCGCCTGCGTCTGCGTCAAGGGTCTGATCCCCAAGAAGGAGCAGTGCGTGATCTTCTCGACGGACGAGGCGGCCAGCGCCAGCGGCACCCAGAAGCTCATCAACGTGGTGGTGATCACGGTGGCGTGCGTGATCGCCGTGCCCCTGACACTGATCGTGTGCTGCGGGGCACTGAAGAAGCGCTGCCAGAAGCTGCTGGGGAAGCAGTCCAAGGAGATGCAGGACTCTTACGTCACGTTTGAGACCCTGGCCCCGGGAAACAAGGCCAAGGGGATGGAAGGGGAGTATCTGACCCGGCTGAACCCGGACGAGTCCAACCGGCTGCTCTCGGCGAGGTCCAGCGTGGACTCGGAGGCCACGGTCAGGACCGAGGGGCCGCCCAACGAATATTTCTGCTGATATGATTTCCGCCAGATGTACGGCTCAAAACATTAGAGGGCGCACTTTGGGCTCTAAGTAGGCCTGTGACTGGACATGCACATGATTGTGTTCAGGGATTTAGGGTAAAGTTAACAAAACACAGAGACTCATATTTCCCTGTCTTAAAAGATTTGGATGGCACTGCAAGGACTGGATGGATAATGTGACTTTATATTTCGCCGCCTTGCAGGATTATACAGGCCATCGATGATGTTGTGTACGGCGAAAAAGGGAAATATTTTTCTGTGATCTGACTTTCGTTTTTTTAATGCAATGATTATGTAAAATGTTGTTTTTGTATATGTCATGCACTTTGAAAAGGGGAACGACACGCAGAATAATATTTTCTGAACTGTCTAAAATCCATTTTAGTATCCTCTTCTCAGACGTGAACTCACACGTCTCACATGCATTACTTTATTGGTGTTAGTTGTATACATGTCTACAATGTGTACACTAATGTGTTTTGTAGAAATAATGTAGCAGATTAAGAGTCTATCTGTAAATATATGTTAATGTGCCAGGTTTCTTTTTGGACTTTAATCCTAAAACACTGAATATTTCTTCATGTGTATACTTATCATCTGAGATGTAAATGTATGTTTGAATGTATGAAAAATAAATATTTTTGTATGAAAATATCTGACAGAAAATGATTCTAAACCTGAATCTAAATTGATGATGTTTTCTTATATGAATCAAATAGAGCATGTTTCAATACTACAAAATACTTTTATATAGGCCTATGCCTAACACCCACTGAAACCAAATATCATATATTACTCTCAATGTTCACTTCAATATGTTTACACCACAACATGTTTTTTTTTAAATGTATTCAGTAATAGGCCTATTCAAATTATTTACTCAATAGTTCACCATGCAAAAATATATATAGGCCTAGTCTACATTTAGATGCGTACAGTAGGCCTATAGTAGTAGGCTATATATTATAGCATAGTGTATGATCTTATATGTTGACCACTCCCCAGTTAACATCAAGATCGGTGTTCAATGAAATGACTTAGCAATTACCCAAATGACCTGCTCAAAATAATTATTCCCTGTCTCTCACGTGTCATTCAAAGTCTTAGGGCTTGCGTCAAGGAAGATTAAGGTAATAGGCTTTCTTTCCCCAACCCCTGGTCACTGAACTGCTCGTCCAGGCCTAGTTCATATGCATCTCTAGAAATATGGCCACGTCTGGTGTCGCCTTATCCATCGTGTTGGCATTCAACCTCATAACTCCGGGATCATTCACCTGTCTGATCGGCTGCTCGTGCACAGATGACAGCACCGGCAGGTGGGCGTTGCTTATTGTTTACTCCTTATTGTTTACTGCTCGAGCATATAACTCTGAAGAAAGAGCTACGTTCACTTATTTTAGTGCTATTATCTTATCCCCTCTTGGTTTGTTTGTTGTCCAGATCTCTACTTTGTATGGAAACCTCCATGGATCGCATCCCGGGAGAAATTCCGCACCGCTTAACGAAAATCCGAATCGAAAACTCGCACCTGAGCGAGTTGCCGCGCGGGTCGTTTTCTCGCGTGGGCGATCACCTGGTGTACCTGTGGCTCAACTTCAACCGCATCGCCCTCATGGACGCGCAAAGCCTGGAGGGCCTGGGAAACCTCACGGAGCTGCGGCTCCAGGGGAACAGGCTCGGTTCGGTGCCGTGGACGGCGTTCCGGGACGCGCCCAACCTGAAGGTCTTGGACCTGAAGCGCAACCGACTGGACGTGGTCCCGGGACACGCCCTGAGACACTTACCCGGCCTGACCTACTTAGACCTATCCTCCAACCGGCTGAGCGTCATCTCGCAAGATGTCTTCCTCACCTGGCCTCTCTATATCGTGGCCGAGAAGGCGTGGGGCAAAGAGGGCTTGGTCTCCAACGTGGTGTTGGCGCTGCACGACAATCCGTGGCTGTGCGACTGCCGCCTCAAGGGTTTCGTCGAGTTCATCCGAGCCCTGAGCCCTCCCCTGATACTCGTCAACTCGTACCTGACGTGCGCGGGACCCGACCCCAGAGCCGGCCGGCTCTTCCACGAGCTGAGCCTGAAAACGTGCGTGAAACCCGCGGCGTCCGCCGCCGAGGCGAGCGTCGCGGCCCCCCTGGGTGCCAGCGCCACGCTCCGCTGCGTGGCGAAGGCGCGCCCCTGGCCCACCATCCAGTGGTCGTACAGTATGAGGATTATAAGAGGATTTTCTGGTAAGGTTGTTTTTTTTTTCCTCATAACTTGTTATCATCCCGCGGCTTAACGTGATGTATCTGAAACTTGCAGGGGGGACATCTGGCCAATGAAGCTATTTAGAAACACATAGTGTGCCTATACTGGCTGTTAAGGCTGTACTGTTCGTTAAGTCTCCTTATCTGCTTTAACATTTACGTTCGCAAAGTCGTGGTGCCGCATGTAAAATAAATCAAGTGCCATTCATCGGTGCTGTAGAGAATATCTCTGTGAGATGTGTGACAATTTAGATTTCAGACCGCTCCCGGCATATTTCTGACCAATCAGGGCATCTCTTCCATGATTGGTTCGGATAATTCATTATCTGTCAATCGCAGGTGCGTGAAATGCAACACTTCTCAATTGCGGGGTGGTGGGAGCAGAGAGGGAGGGGACGTCTTTTTGTGTTGTTTAGTTGAGTTCCAAAATGTTGCTCTCCTCTTTACAACTCTCGAATCTCAACTACAGCACCTTTAAGCGTAGGCTATATAGGCCCTTTACTGACACAATCCGAACTCATCTGACAGATTGTTTTATCTTTACAGTCACCGAAACGCACGTGGACGAGGAGAGCGTCAGCTCCACGCTCGTGATACCCTCGCTGCACCCGGCCGACCGCGGGTTGTACACCTGTACGGCCAACAACTTCATTGGAAATGCCTCAGCTACCGTCTCGGTCGACATCCGAGCGAACAACGCAACCGCTCCCGTCCCCCCACCTGACCCCATGCTGGCACCCGAAGACGATAATGTCTTCATTGACGTCCGCATCACCAAGCAGACAGTGTACGGGATCACGCTGGAGTGGGACGCGGCCACGCACGAGCCCACCGCGGAGACATGGTACACGGTCCACTTTGGGAAACGCGACGCGGCCAAAAAGGAGACGATCGACATCGGCCCCGGCATCAACAGCTACTCTGTCAAGGACTTGCAGCCTGTCACGAAGTACGAGGTGTGCGTGACGCTGAAGAACCAGCCGCCCCGCGAGGGCCAGTGCGTCGTGTTCATGACGGGCAGCGACGTCAGCGAGATGGAGCAGCGCGAGAGGTTGATCCACATCGTGGTGATCGTGTGCGCCATGGTGCTCGCCGTTCCCGCGGGCATGTACGCGTGCACCACGGAGGCGCGGTTCAGCTGCCCTGCGTGCTGCAGAAACCCGTGGAAGTTGAGCAGGATGCGCGGGCAGGAGCTGCAGGACGGGGCGAGACAGGGCGCGTTCGACAGCCTGCAGGCCGCGAGCGACGAAGGCCTGTGCCGCGACTCGGCGGAGAGCCAGAGCGCCAGGCCCAGGTCGGAGGACCGAGGCAAAGGAGGGAGTGCGGCTCAGCTATATTAGCTTCGACATGCCCACTAAAGTGACAACCAGGGGTGCAGATCTGATGTCAGGATTGGGGGGGACACAAAAGTGTTTTTTTGGCCGTATGCAACTCATACCATGCCGCCATATTACTCAAAAAGTACTGCACAGGGAATCATTTATTGTGCTTACCTTTCTTGTTTATTTGTCCTGAACAGCCAACAGCGCGTATCACTGCTTACTTAGGCTAACTGTTATATTAATAGATCATAATTTAAAGGGTCTCGGCATGTAATGTCTACTCATGTTTATCTTTCGCCTCCCTCCAACTCTCCCAGATCCCCAATTCTTCTCACCATCTTTCAGTGTATGGGACTACTTTATGCATGACTAATTGATATGGATGAATATCAAAATATGAAGCCCTAACCAAGTTGTGTAAACTAACTGATCATGTTTTTAGATCATGTTTGAAGTCTGAAAATACATTTGTTCAAATTTGAATAATTTAGGGTATTTTTATTGGAGGGACAGGTCCCCCCCCCCCCCCCATCCCCCGTCCCCGGGATCTGCACCCATGACTACATCAAAGAAATTAATCTCCCAAAGTGGATTTGACTGATTGTCTGTTTATTTCTCAGAGATATCTTATCTCAAAATGAACAATTGCCTTTTTCCTTGTTAGGGAGATTCCTTATCAATAAAATTCAAATAGCCGAATGTGTGTTTAGGCCTAAGCATGTGTACTTTTTTTTATAATGTGTCTTGAATGTTTTGATACATGTTAAAAGTACGCTAGAATCGCTAACGTGCATGCCTTTGTTTTCCTGCTTTGGAAATAAAACCTGTCTGTTCATTCAATGATAGTGAAATGATTAAAAGTCGATTAAAAATGTGTTCTTGTGATCAGGCAGACTTTTACTTTGGTGTTGCTTTCCTTTTGGACCGTTGCAATGGGAACAGAATGGGGTGGATTAACAGAAGGGCAAAGATAAAGGTTGAGACATTTTTTTTAGCACAATCATTCAGAGGATTTGTTACATAAGCAATGTTTTCCCAGCGCTAATACATACTCTGCTAAGGAGATTAAAGCGCTTTTCTGTCTGTCTTGTCAAGCCCATGAAACAGAGAGGGGGGAGAGATGGAGAGGGAGAGAGGAGAAATGAGGGGGGGGGAGAGGTTAGAGAGAGGAAGAGAAAGGGGAGAAGAGAGAGAGAAGAGAGAGAGAGCAAGAGAGTGGGGCAAGAGAAAGAAAAAGAGGGGAGAGGAAGGTGGAGAGAGAGAGGGGAGAGGAAGGAGAGAGAGGGGAGAGGGAAGGAGAGGGGATGGGGAAGGAGAGAGAGAGAGCGCTATCGAATACATCTGATTCTATCTGCTGCCAGGTGTACAGGTATACTGTATACGTTGATTAAAAAAATAATTATGGTGATTTTGACTTGTTCACACAATGACATGAACATGAATTAATGAATAACGCACGATGCATATGAATAGCATCACTGAGTTCTCAGTCATGAAATCAGTGATCAGATTGTTTCAGTAACACCTGCTGTGAAACAAAATGTGTATGAAATATGAATTTACTTAGAGTAAAACATTTTTTCGATGTACTATCATTCCTTTCAGGCAGGTGATCAAAATAGAAACTAAATATAATACAAATAAATAAAGCAGTCTTTAGTCCTGCTAAAATATAATAATAGTCCACTGCTGAAATATTAACCCTTACATTTGTCGAAAAATATGTCAACTAACTTTGAGACCTTGAAATTAGCACACAAGGCAAACATATGTTTTAGATATTTATTCAAAATCAGGACGGTACAAAGACATTACAAACAACAGGTCACATAAAAGGGACAGGCAAGTGTAATATATTATATACAGGTTAATATATGAATAGAGAAATGTGTAACAATAGTTTTGCCTCTAGGTTTAAAGGCATTGGACAAGAACAAAGACAGTTATCATACAGTTAGCTGTATTGCGAGCCACGTAACAAGCGGTATACATTTTATAATACATGAAATTCTGAATTTAAACACCCCAAGTCTTCACAAGTGAAGTTAGATGTAGATTACTTAACAATACTAAGGATGATTTAAATCATGCTGTACAGCTTCATTAGTACTCTACTGCTAAATCTGATTATTTGTTCTGCACCATGCTCACATACTAGGCCTAAATGGTTTTGCAATGCCCCATTTCCCCTCCAAATTAAATATATAAAATATTAAATAAATAAAAGGGTAAAAAAAAAAAAAAAAAGGTTAAGGAGATTTATGATGTTTATGTCGTATAAAAGCATTTTTAGGATAACAAATGTTTTTCTGGTAAATAAGAAAGAAAACAATTTCAAATGCCCACAGCGGCACATCATAATCATACATAATCATACATACAAAAAATACAAAGAAGGAAAATAAGTTACGTTCCAAGCAGCTGATATGCAAAGACAATACTACACAGTTCCTTTAGCACTTTATATGAATAGCCATAACTCTTAACTGTTGTTCAGCTGCATCTTCCTCTGGCAAGCAATATTATCTACATTTTTTAAATATTATTTAACATTCCATGGATTCAAGATTGTATACGCTTTTCAGGAAATCATTTTGGGGCCGTTGTATAGGCAGTAATTCTTATTAATCCTCTTCCTGGGTAATTTTGAGAAGTGCTTCTTTGTTAACATGGTGTCACTGTCCTCAAGATGGCAGTGTGGAGAGCATCTCAGGGGAATAACACTACCGCGCCTTTTCATACTCCCGCCGCCCTGATCACGTCAACTTGCACTGGATCACTACGTTTCACCGACATTATTTTAGCATGCAGCCCACTAGATGATTCTCCGTTTGGGACGGTAGGAGGAGGAGCACCACTGAGTGATGGCAGCTCGACCGCGTCTCCAGGAGGGAACCGGCCAGCCAGCTAGCGCGACGGTGGCCGATCAGTAGTAGCCCTGATTGCTCTCGTTGATCTTCTGCTCCAGCTTCATCTTCAGCTCCGACACCAAGGCAGAGCTCATGGTCCCCTCCCGGCTGCCGCCGCCGCGGCTGGTCTTGGTCTTCTTGAAGCTCCTGGAGGCCAGGGCACCGGAGATGGTGGGCAGCACGCGGGGCCTCTCGCTTGTCTTCACGTTGCCCGATGACGACGCCGACGGCGGCGGTGGCGGCAAGCACGGTGCGTTGGGCGGCGGTGGCTTCATGCGGGTTGCCGCAGCGACGCTGCTGCCCTCGGGGTCGTCGACGAGGAACTTGCCGGCAGGACCGGCATCTCTGAAAATGGGCATTCTGAAGGACCAGGGGGGTTCTGGGTGGCGGGGGCGCCTCCGGATGATGCGCCGCGCCGGCGTGATCCTGTTTGACTTTGTGTTGCGTAAGTACATAGCGGTGGAAAGGAACACAGTCGCGCCTACCAATATGCTAATGATACCCGTGACCATGCCTAGCACTTTCATAGGACTGCCCCTATTTTTCTTTAAAAAGGCCGCCATGAGAGGAGTCTGTAAAAGAGCACAAATACAACACTTATAATCACACCCAAGGGGGTCTGAACGCAAGCAGCAAGACACCATTCGTCCGTGGAATGCAATGTATGAGAAATGGATGAGCAAAGCACTGACAGAGGAGGCCCAGACAACCGATGTCTACCTCTTCCGCTGCTGACGCACTGCTACAAAAGCTTTCACACACTCACCCACCTGAGTCGCCGACTTCCCCTTTGTCTCATGCAACGGCAAAGGCAAAGCTAAGCGCTAGAGCTTCTGCACGCGGCTAGTTGCTGGGAATGCATCTTTTGCAGTTTTTGATGAAGGCGTTGCAGGCATATGGAGTGCTATGTGTGTGGTTGCGAACACAGATGCTTCATTAGGTGGTTGTTTTTTTTAGTTACTTAGACGGCCACCATTGACTGACATTCTTATATAAAAAAAACTGTTCAGATAAATCTTGACAGCTATGGTATAAAATATCAAAACTATTCCTATTCAGTTATAAAATTATTTTATTATTAAAATATATACACATAAAAAAATATCTATTTTATCCGGCATAATGAGCTGAAAAATGTTATTATAATATATGATATTATATGATATTGTTTTTGCTAGGTGTGTTTGAGTTCTCTTTTACAGACAATAGAAAAACTAAATATGGAACCTTGAGTTTTGCCTACAAATGCCTGTTGCGGTTTCAACGTCACTTGGCCCGGCGGATCACTTTAATGTAGTTACTCTCGGGGCGAATGCGTGACTTTTTCACCGCGTTACAGTACAGGATGGTGGATATGCAGACGGTGACTAGAATGAGTGTGATGACAATGCTGACACACATCCCAAACACGGTCAGCGGACGCTTGCTGAGGCCCAAGAAGTAGGACACGATGCGAGCTTTGATCTGAAAGCACAACAAAATCCACGACACAGAGACACAACACCGAGAGAGCACCGGGCGTCACCTCATCATGTAACCAAGGCAACGAAACACAAAACACGTCACGTGATGCATCCACAAGATTACACCGACACTAGAAATAATACAAAGAATATCGTCCAAAAAGCCGTGAATATAGGAGGGTTTCAATCACGTGATCTGAAGTTCCATGAAAGAAGTCCAAGCCGCCATCTTGGTACTGCTTGACCAAACATTGTAAAATAACCGAGCGACCAGTTGTTATTAGTCTTCATTATAATAATTGTGAGAAAGCATCAAGATGGTGCCTGACATCACGTGAAACCCTCCTATGAAACGTAATAAGAGAGCGGTTGAAATAATGATCATGATAAAGTGCATGGAAATGGCTTCCTAAACAATAACGGTGTGAATAACAGCTGGGTACACTAACCCTAAAGTGATGATGATGACGATGGACAAGCCTTCCCTGGATAGCGCTACAAGCATGCAAGGGGCTCAGGAGCAGGGAGCAGATGAGGAGGTGGGGGGTGGGGATGTGGGCATGTGGGGGGGGTTGGTCTTACCGCCTCGGTGATATCGATGTTGAGCACGGCCGTGGTGCTGAAGGAGGGAGAGCCGCGATCCCGGGCCTCCACCACCAGCGACCACTTGCAGTCGTGCTGCTGGGTGATATTGTGGATGATCTCCATGGACTTGATGTAGGGCTTGAGGTTGATCTCGCCCGTGTTGCAGTCGATGTCGAAGATGTTGTTGGGGTCGGCCTTCATGATGGAGTACTCGATGACGTTGTTGGGGGATTCGGCGTCTTCGTCCACCGCCTGTGGAAGTGGATGTTTTTTTTATGAATGATGCATATGATGCATATGATATGTGTGTGTGTGTGTGTGTGTGTGAATGGTGTTTCAAAAAGGGATGAATGTATCGCACTCTTTCAATGCAATGTCCAATTTGAGTGCAAAAATGTTGGTTGGTTGGTGTTGTTTTTTTGGGGCGAAACTGTACTACAATTAAATCTACTAATCTAATTCAATGATTTTTATTGAAAAGTAAAGATGGTGGTTGGAATATACAGTAAACCTTAACATGTAAAAGATTTTCCCCGCAAGAAAAATCTCAGATGAATTTGCCATAATATAAAAAAAAATCCTAGTCACCTTCTAACATATTCTGTATCAACAACATTCTCCCGATGTGATACCCATTTTAGGCTATTTTTAACAATATGGTAAATGGTAACTGGACTGCATTTATATAACACTTTATATAACCAGTGGCCGCTCAAAGTGCTTTACAATTTTACCTCCCATTCACCCATTCATACACCGACATGTCAGCCATGGTTGCCAGACAACCTGCTCTACCTCCTGATCTACCACCGCCCTATTAGCATAATACGTAATAATACGTCTCCCACCCATCTGCGTTGTCTTCCCCCCTGATCAGATCCGGCTGTACCTCTATTCTCACGGGTGCGCCGATTATCATGGTCTTTTCCAGCAAGCTCTCGAGGAACTCGGGAGAGTGGTCGTTGAGGTCCAGCACGGTGACGAAGACCTCGGCCAGGCTGTACTCCCCCTCCCCGTCCTCTGCCTTCACGTAGAAGTTGTACTTGGACCGGGCCTCCGCGTCCAGGGAGGCCCAAGGCTGAGTGGAGATGACCCCCGAGGAGTAGTGGATGGAGAATCTGGGGAGCCCAAAGAAAACAGTTGAGAGTCTTAATCACAAAGGCTGCATTGCCTTCAGGTTACAGGTCTTAAATTAGGGCTGCAATGGCAACAGAAAATTAATCAAATTTAATTTTGATAATCAAGTAATCATTTAAGTCATTAATCAAGTAACAACAAATAATTGCTGCTTAGTGTGGAAGTTCAATTCAAGTATTTAATTCATTCATCATTCTTTTGGCTGCTTGTCAGATAAAGCAAGCACATGTAAGACATCACTTTGGACTCTGTGATGTAGTTTGCTATTATTTATTACATTTTATAGACTAAATTATTAATCGGGGGGGAAAAAAAGTTAGATTAATTGACTATTAAAATAACCGTTAGTTGCAGCCTTAGTCTCAACGGGGAAATCGGATTTGTTTTGCTCAGAACTGATTTTTTCAACCGTTCAGATTTAAAAACATCTGAGCCATGTGCCATGTATTTTGTCTGTTGTCCATATAACCTTTGAATGACCTGTTCAACATAAACACCCTCTCAGAAGAAAGAGCATTCTTGTTCAAACATAATAAATACAACGCATGTGGTACGCCTTGGATTAATGGTGGATCATGCGAAACTATCGCTCTGTGGTGTCTTCTTCTCACGTATTCCCTGTGAAAATTAACAAGTTGCCTTGAAACTGACAACTTTCACACAATTGACTTTACTCCTTGCCTGGAGACACGAATATATTTGCACTTTGCGTCTACAACAGTGGAGGCTTGCTCTTCAGTGCGGCTGCCTCCTTGACTCCAGCTGTCACATTGCATGTTAATTGGCTATGTGAGATGGGCAGGGCAATCTATTTTTTGCCCTGCAATCCAATTACAAGATTAGCCAGCATCTCGCTTCCATCTTAGACTAAGCTGTTTGTGCAGTGCAGGAGCACAGGAAAGAGCCAACTGGAGTTGTTTTCTTGCTTATTTGCCCTATATAGACAACACACACAGAGGTAATTTACTGAAGACAAAGCCCCAGTCACACGGGCAGCGTCCTGAAGTTCAGACCTCCTTCTCTGAATGCACAGTAACACATGAATCACTCTGTATAGGGGGCCACAACCATGGACACCAACATGTACAATGTGAAATGGGGACTGGAGCGGCGAAGCGATTGGCTCAGATTGCATCGAAACTGGCAGTGTTACTTACAAATCTGATCCAGATCCATAAATGGTGTATTTGACTTCACCCCAAGGCCCAGAATCTGGATCAATTGCCTAGTAATGAAGCAAAACACCAAAAACAAAAAAAGGCATTGAGGAGTTATACACTGTGCGTGTTCAGTACATAAAGGAACATGTTAAAAACAAATGATTATCAGGGTGGTGATGAGAACCCATGTGGCAGAGGAAGGTCTATTTAGTTAATTGAAAGTGGTGGAGGATTACACAATAAGAGCGTAAAGCGGCCAGTGGGATTTAGGCGCAGCAGGGTCTGCCTAGCTTGCATGCCAGTCCTTTCATGGTTTTACTGTGAGGCAGGGGCCACTTATGATTAACCTCTACAGGAACTTAAGCTTCTTTTTTACTCCTGGGTCGTTTTCATTGACAGGAACTCAAATGAGTAGTGGAGTAGTGAACAACTGGATCAAAACGTGACCACTTGTGCCTTCTTTGATCCGCTTTATCCAAAGTGTGACGTAATAGCAATATTGTGAACGCTGGGGGTAAAAAGAGCTTTATTTTGGGAAACAATCATTGGATCATTGGACGAGTGATGCCGAGTAGTGTTATGCATTTTTCGCGGTGGATTGTTAGCAGGATTACATCCTGGTATTTTTGGTGGAAGTAGGGTCTTATGTTAATGCACTCACTGTGACCGACACAAGGCTGGACCCGCCGGGCGAGTTCTCGGCAATGCGGGCGATGTAATACTCGGAGGTGAACGCGGGGACGTTGTCGTTGGTGTCCAGCAGGTGGATCACAATGTCGGCCGTGGCGCTGAAGCGCTCCGGCGTGTCGATCTCCACAGCCAGCAGCTGCTCGGAAACACACACAAACACACATACAAAGTCTTGACATATTTGTTTGTATGGCTTTGTGTTGATGTGTAAGTGTGTGATGCTGCAAATCAGGTATCTTGGGAAAAGAGAATGAGAATGAGTCTAACCTGTATAAATAAAGATTACAAAAATTAAAATAAATACAATTATATTATAAATTATAAATAAATGTATAAATGAATACAATGTCTTGATAATTCTGTAGAGACCAGAAATGTAATAATATTACTCAGGGTTGAACACTTGGGTAGATGTCCCCATCAATCAATTAAAGAGGGGAAAAGATAATTGTCTACAAGTAATACTTTTAACTGATAATTAAGTGGTCCAACTCCCTTCCAGACCGGTCGCGGTTTTGTCCCCATCAAAGATATAAATCAACACATATGCTAAAGGAGAATTAATTCATGGACAAATTCTAACGCTATCTAATCTAACAGAGAAAGCGGGTGTTGCAGAATGTCACAGGTTGGAGAGTCGGACCTTGAAGGATAAGGTGGACCCCTTCTCGTAGTCGATCCCGGACGTGTCCTCGACGATGATGGTCACCTGGGCTTCGTTCAGGACCGTCTGCGGCACGACGCGCAGCACGCGACCCGGCCCCACCAGCCTCAGCTTGAACTTAGCGTTTGCTCCCTGCATGGGAAACACACCGACGCAATCGTTATGACTCAGAAACACAAAGCACGCATACATTAGAAGCATACTTTAGCATAGACGTATATCCATATATATGTTTAATGAGGAAAATTGTGTTTGTGGCTGCAACAGAATGCTATGAATTCAAAATGCTTATCATGGCTAAAGTAACCATGGAAGAAGTGATGCTCACATCACTTCTTCCAGTGATGTGAGCTGGAGATTTACAAGTACAGTTTGTTTGTATTTTAATCTGTTTAATCTGTTTAATCTGCAGTTGGGAAGTGTGAAAAATGTATCTTGAATATTACTGTAAGAGTTGACACACATAACGATGCTTTTGTAAGCCAGTTAGAAAAAAAATAATCTTGTAAAGATGAATACTTTGCCAATGTTAGTTGTGTATTAAACACTTGGTTTGCGAAAAATGTGTCTTGTTATGATACAATTAAACACGCATTTATGCAACCCAATCTCTTGCTACGTTGTTATCACACCCTAGTCTGGCTTACCGGGTGTAGGTTGTTGGTACAAGCCTGCCCAAGCCTGCCATTGGGCAACTGAAATAGGCAAGCCTTAGTGCTGGAGCCAACTGCCAAATTTCCCAACCGAAAAATAACATACGTAGCTACATACAATTATTTGCTATGTGTGGGGACCAGATTGATAATGTTATTGATTACACTATTGATTACCTGATCGGAGTCGTTGACGGTGATCTTGAAGCCCCTGAGAATCTCCCCGGCAGGTGGATGCTCAAACATGGTGACCTCGAAGCGGTTCTGGGGTCCGTTCTCCCCGTAGAAGGTGGGCGGGTGGTTGTTGAGGTCCACCACACGGACCGTTACCGTGGTGATGTCGTAGTCCATCGGCTCCTCACTCTCTCCTACCTCGGAGGCCTGTCGGGTTGTTAGAAAAAGATCTCAAATCATACAGATTTCATAGACGATAGAGCAGCAGATTTAACCGGGATTGGTCAACTGAAACAATGAGGTACGATTCTGATCTTGTATCTATAAAACTTACTCCACTATAATTCACTACAAAGCAAATATGTGTATCTTAACTTTCCCCAAAGCTAAAAGCTTTTTTTATTCAAGCAATACACTCAGTTTGTTCAGAGTTTGATATTGTCAACAATAAGAGGAAACCATTAAGCCAACCAAATCTGGATAATCAAAACTAAAAAATATATGCCATTAAAATAATATCATGGCCTTTTCCATTACACTTTCCTAATTCCTTTTCCATTTGATGCATAAGAATATTATTATATTATAAAAATATAATAATAATACACTAATCCACGTCAAATACTATTTCAGTAGAATGCTAATGGAAAAATGTTTTCTGAGTGGATTTTCATTACTACAGTATTGTAGGGCTTGTACATCGTGACGTCACAATGACCGCCGCCAGTTATGAAGCATATGAGCACTGGAATGTTAGTTATTTTGTTAGTCGTCTGCCACAGCATTTCTCATGTGGCAAAACAAAGTTTTTCTTAGACTATGTTATGGTATATTTAGGTTGATTTAGGATTTTACAGTACTACAACTCTTTAACAACTCTAACGTATCGCCAACAAAAAATCCCATGATGCATTCTGATGTACAATCCCTATAGGATGTGAGCACTTTATCCACCGGGGAGCAGGCAAGGGGTTTAGAGCAGCCAGTCCTACCTTGACTCTGACTTCAAATAGCTCACTCCTCAGCTGGCCTGGGTGAATTGTCAGGCTGATGCAGCCGCTTGTGCTATTTATGTCAAAGACGCCATCGCTGCCTGAAAACGTCACGGAAATAAAAAAGAAAAAAACAAGAAACATTTTTAAACCTGTGATCGGATGACACTGTTACAAAGAAAAGACAATTTCAGGTTGTTTTTTTTGTTAAACATGAATGATGACAGTGACAGTAAAAATAAATATGGTGGAATTACGAAATTCTTACCATTGATAATAGAATAATGAATAGGGTTCGGATTGCCTTGATCTCCATCTTTGGCATAGACTGTAAATATTTCCGAACCCTAGCGGTAAAAAAAAACAAAACATGGTAAATTGCAACCACAATGTATTTACAGTAAATTCACATTAATACAAATGTAACAGCTTTAATATTGTACACACTAAATCAATATGAGCAGCATTATATCACTGTGTTACTGTTGTGTTTTTAGAGTGTATCGAAGTACATAATAAACAACATTTCCCCTGGTGGGATAATTAATTAAAACTTGAAACTTCCAAGGCTTTGGATGGGCTTTTGAAAGGATTCAAGATTCAGGTATTTTGTCACATCACAAATGTACAACACGTATAAAGGAGTGAGTGAAATTCCTCTGTGCAAACTGCCTTTGACTGTAGCCACATGGTACAGGTTACAATATTAAATAAAATATACTAAAAATATAATAAGCAAATAAAGCAAGTATAAAGATGTAAAATAAAACAAAAGAATATCTATATATAATATCTAAAAATGTGATATAATATTAAGATATATAAGAATGGTACTGAGGATATTAAGTAGGTAGACAGGTCTATGTACCTGTGTGTGCAAAAAATGGAGTATCATGTAATATTAAGTAATGTGTTGAATAGGGCTTGTACATCAGAATGCATCATGGGAGGACTCATGGGAGGAGAGTTGTAGTACTATAAATTCCTAAATCAACGTTAATATACCGTAACCTAGGCTAGTGAAAACTTTGTTTTGCCACATCTCATGAGAAACACTGAAGTAGTTTCAAACACAACATAATGACAAATCATGTCACGATTAATTACTAAACAATGACCAAAAAACCATAACTACCGATACAATTACTAACATGCCAATGCTCCTATGCTTCCTAAATGGAGGCGGTCATTGCAATGTGACGTTGTGATGTACAAGCCCTATAACTTGCAGAGATACTTACCGGAAGTGAGACCTCATAGATGTACCCAAAGTAGGGCGTGCCGACGAATGAAGGGGGCGTGTCCTGGGCGTCGACCACATTGATGGTGATGGTTGCCGTGGAGCTCATCACCTGGTGCATGCCTTTGTACTTTCCACCTCCGTCCTGACAAAGATAAACTTCTGTTTGTTATTATCATTTATTGTTGTTTAGTTATTTAGCATTTCAGTTCTGTATATGAAACACTGGCAGTTGACAAAGTAGTAAAAGAAACCAGAATATTTCATATCAGTCCTTAAGGTAAAGACATTACTGGTCAAGGTGATAATTAGTTTATTAAGGAATTCATAATACGCTACATAGTTCTTTATTGTTTCATCCGGAAAACCTTCACTATATATTCTACATTGCCAATTTTGCCAAAACGACTAAATACAAGCCAATTTCTAAAAATCAGACCATTAGACATTTATTTATATATTTTCATATATTGTATTATGGTTACATGACTTTACACTCCAGTAAATCACTATATAATGCTAGATTAAATGTATATCTTCCAGTTGTATTGTGAATTGTTTCAACCACGTAACATTTTTTAAACAAGGAGTGAAGAAAGTTGAACCTGCGATGACTTTGATCACATGCTCTCAACCAAGCCAATTCAATGGTTTACATTGTGTTATCATGAACTAGTGTCTAGTTCATGACAACCATGACAACGCCTACTAAGATGGAGGCCAGGAGGTTACCTTGGCAACCACAGTAACGAAGTGTGCCGGCGTTGTCTCGTAATCCAGCGTCTCGTTGGCTCTGATCCGGAGGACCCCACTGTGCCCGTCGATGGTGAACTTTGTGGGCACTGAGCTCTGATCACATGGGAAAAACAGGAAATAAAAATACTTAAAATACTTGAAAATAGAAGGATAATAAAACAATGATTAGTATAAATAATTAATTCACAGTGTGTGTGTGTGTGTGAGTGTATGCGTGCCTGCATGCATGTGCTTGCATGTGTGTGTGTGTGTGTGTGTGTGTGTGTGTGTGTGAATATCTCAGCACCTCACTCTGATCATGCAGTGTGTTGCATGACTACAACCCCAGAGCCTGAGCCTCCAATGCCTTCTTCAAATGTCATTGAGATTGTCTTCCACTGAAGTACAGACTGTTCTCAGACATAATGTTCATCTCTGCCTCCACACAGGTTTCTGCACTACTGAAATACGTGACCTTCTGCTCCGTTAAAATGTCTGCAAAGTGGGTGCAGTCCTGATGTCAGCCTAACCTTTATTGTGGCCGTGTCACCTAGCGGCTACCTTGGTTCTATAACCAAGATGGCCGCTAGGTGAATAAGGCTAGCGTTTAGAACCAAGATGAAACCAAGATGGCCGCAAGGTGACTAAAGCTAAGGTGACTTAAAACAGAGGTGGCCGCTTGGTGAAAAAGTGTTTAGAACCAAGATGGAACCAAGATGGCCGCTTGGTGAATAAGACTAGTGTTTAGAGCCAAGATGGAACCAAGATGGCCGCCAGGTGTATAAGGCCCATAGGAACCGTGGGAGGGGAGGTGAATGTGTGGTATTTACCTGCAGGTAGTACGAGACGCTGCCCCCTGAGCCCATATCTTTATCCACTGCTTGGACCTTGTAGATACTGCTGCCAGGAGCAGTGTCCTGTTGAGCCAGTAGACAACCAATCAGCACGTTTAAATAGTAGAGATGGGACCGATCCGGTTCAATATCGTTTGACGTAATTAATTTATCGGATATCGGACTGACATCGCCGATCCATGTACCGATCCAGATTCCATTCCACAGCTTGTGCTGGACCATGAACACGCCGTAACATACCATGAGACAGTGCTAGTAAGTAGTATTGAAAGTGTAGATATTTATTTCTCTAGGTCTTGCACTTTTATTGAATTGAATTGAATATATATATTACATTTGAAAACCTTACAGGTGTATGTATGTACATAGGCCTAACTGTTGTGTGGTTTACAGTGTCATGTAAACTTACACATTATATCAACAACAGCAACAACAACAATAATAATAATAATAATAATAATAATAATAATAATAATAATAATCAAGAAAAAAGAGCTCTGGTATCAGAATTAGTATCGGTATCGGCAGATATCCAAATTCAGGTATCGGAATCAGATCGCATCGTGCATCTCTAGTTTTAAGCACAACGCTGATGCCTCAACTCCATCGCCATCAGCTTCCACAGAGTCGCGATGATGTAATGAAATGTAATTCAAAAAATAAATAAAAGAGGATTACAAATTCACTTCATGAACATCTTTCTTTCCTGCCCCCCCCCCCCCCCCCCCCCCTTCATCTACCTCAGGGATGTCGATGATGAAAGGCAGGTTTCGGTACTCTGGTTGTTCGTCGTTGGCGTCAGTGACGAAGATCCTCACCGTCTCGACGACCTGCAGACGGAGCAGGAGGGGAGTTCACTCACTGACATCATGTACAATACATAGAAACAAACATTATTATACAGGCGTGTGCAGAAAATACACGGAACCGACAATGTGAATTCAAGTTGGTGTATTTCTTTCTCTCAAAATGGCTCGTTAATAAAGCACTCGAAGGTGTGAATTCACTCGTTCACTCAAGCAAAAGGTTTCAGGTTCGTACACTCACTTTATTACGGCCATCTGTGATGCTGACAAGTGCTGAGATTTCAGCTTGTTTCTACAAGAAAAAAAAAAAAAAAAGATGAAATTATCAATGTGCTCCAAGAAGAAGCCCATTCAACTCATTTTTATTTTGTGTTAAATCACAACCATCTGTATGATGATGACTCACCTCTCTGTCCAGCTCCTGGATGAGGGTCACATTTCCTGACTTGGGGTCCACCTTAAAATACTCCCTGGACCCCTTCTCGAAGGTCAGTCCAAATCGCACCGGGTCTTCCTCCGGGTCTGTGCCATTAAGCGTGTACACGTGTGTCCCTGCATGGCACAGAAAAAATACCCAATCAAAATAGCTTTCCACCCCCATGAATTCAACAACCAAATGATACTTTAATTCGCCTATAAAAAAAAACCTAGGAGGGAAACTGTGATGAGGTGATAACCTGTAATAATGTGTGTAACTCATCAGAGATTGTGTCTCGGTTTATGACCATGAGATGATAATCTGGCCAGGTGAGTCATCTGCAGCTATTTGTTTGCGTCGTCATAATCTTAGACGGCCTTACTGGGGGCCAGACAACACCACCTTCAGTACCTGCATCCCCACACACACCTTCGGACTGGGACACACCCACACACCCCCCCCACACACACAATGAAAGACACACGAAAACGTACAGAAAAAGTACTCACCAACCGGTGTGTCCTCTGAGATGCTGAACAAAGCCATGTTGCCATGAGTGCTGCTGGGTCCATGGTCATAGAAATACGGCGCGTAGTCGGATTGCCCTTTTTTAAAAGTGGAGGTGAGCAGGAACAGCCTGGTGTCACAACGCAGCTACACACTGTGCACACTATAGATACTGCACCCTTTTCATGCAAAGCATACGCATATAAGCATACGCCACAAGTGTTTTAGAGTGCTATTAAATACTACAATACCATTAAATTCACATATAAAATGTCAATATGCATGTCTAAGTGAAGGAAATATAGATATAAATTATAGATTTATATGATATGACGCTTACTTGCTGAAAGGGCAAGTATAGCATGCAGAGAGGGGGGGTGGGGAGGGAAACCCAAGATGAAATAAAATAAGATAACAAAAATAAGACACTATTTAAACACCTGATCGTGAGTTTTAATACCCAAGTTGAGAGTTTCAACAACAGCAAAGACACAAGACCTCCCTCCAACGACAAGACTGGGTCTGGGTGTTAAGGGGGGGGGGATTAGCTGGGTGGTGATCATCAAGGCAGAAAGGGGCAGCATAGGCGAACCGCCCTGAGCGCACGTACCTGAGGCGAGGCGCGCCAGGGAGGCGGCGACGAGGAGCCACCAAACCCGCGTCCCCTCTTGTCTCTTCATCCCGGCGAGGAGTCGAGGCGAGGCTGGGTCATGTGGAAGAGCGAGAGAGAGACCGGGAGCGGCGGAGAGACCAGCAGCAGGCAGCAACAGCCTTCTTTTTTTTCTCTGAAGGTGTCTCAAGGAGCTCAGCAGGAGGGGAGGGAGGGAGGGAGGGGGGGGGGGAGAGAGAGGAGCTGAACGGCAGATCCTCCTCAGACCCTAATCCCGGTGACGCACCCACTGGTGCGTCTCCGTGTGGCCACGTCGGAGGGCGCAAGGGGGATGATGATGATGATGATGATGATGATGATGATGATGATGATGATGATGATGATGATGATGATGATGATGATGATGATGATGAGACGCAGTTCACACCCTTCCCAGGTGTTGTCGCACCTGGGGGTACAAGCAGTTGCACGCCGTTTTGCGTCGGTTTAGGGAATAAAAGATCGACGGATCATCATATGGCAACTCATTTTGTTGTTGTTTGTTAAATACTAACGCAATAATGGACTAACAAAATATAGTAAGGAAATATAGCAATATACCATTTTTTATATTTGGTAACACTTAAGATTAGGGACCACATATTCACCATTAACTAGTTGCTTATAAGCACACATATTGTCTCTTTATTAGTCATTATAAAGCACTTATTAATGCATTATTCTGCATGACCATATTCTGCATGACCATATTCTGCATGGCCATGTACTTTAATATTAGAGCTTTCCTTTAATAACCTCCTAATTACTGCTTATTGAGTTAGGAAGTTGTTGTACATAAATTACGATCTTAGCAACTAGTTAATGGTGAATATGTGGTCCCTAATCTAAAGTGTTACCTTATATTTAATATTGTAAAATTGTGTGTGTGTGTGTGTGTGTGTGTGTGTGTGTGTGTGTGTAAGGATTTCAACTGATAACACATTTGGCCCCGTATAACTGCTGTGTAGTGTTGAGACAGGTGTCTCCTCAGCAGCCCCGCCAAACTAATGAAGATAGACTTTGTGGATCAGTGATGCCATGTCTATTCCTTTGGTTTTCTTGTGAACCCATTGATGTAATGCTGTGTTTCCTAGTAGTAGGAGTAGTATTAATTCATTTCAGTCCTTATTAACAATTTTCCGAAATGAATGCACATAGAAAGAAAGAAATCCACTGCAGTATGGTGTCCCACAGAGGCCAGTTTTTGGTGCCCTCCTGTATAGACAGAGAGAGAGAGAGAGAGAGAGAGAGAGAGAGAGAATAAGTTTTTAATTCAATTCAATCATTACATCACCACAATCAAATCAATTTATTCTCTGCATAAGCAGCATAAACAACTGTGGCTGTTCAAGTCCTCCTGTTTGTACCCCAATGTGTTCCTGAATGTGTGTGTGTGTGTGTGTGTGTGTGTGTGTGTGTGTGTGTGTGTGTGTGTGTGTGTGTGTGTGTGTGTGTGTGTGTTTGTAATCACTTGTGAAGCCCCAACTGCTCTGCACACCAGCATATACACACATACACACACACACACACACACGTAATGTGTTTGAAATTAAATAATAAACACAATAATGTATATTATTATTATATTAATAAAACATTCTAGTACGCTAGAGGCTCTTGGCAGTGGTTATGACTCACGGTGATACCTGATATTTTTAGTTCACATGCATGCGCCATGCGAATTAGAAAACACGTCAGCACTTCCAATAATCACACTTAATAACACACGTATAAAAGCATATACAACCTGGCTCCTATATCAAACACTTTAGGAACGTATACCAAGGCGTGGTTGTGTGATTCACTCCTCGTTTGTGAAACAGGTGTGAGGTGAAGCCCCTGGTGGAGAGCAGGTTCATAACATCCACGCGTTCACTGAGGGGTGCAATCAAGTCGTGCGCACATCCTCTCTTCACAGGTATATAAATAGCAGGTGACAGCCAACATCACGCGTGTACTGGTGGCCGGCAGCAAACCACGAAACCCCTGCTCTGCATCGGCGTCGAGCCCTGGCAGGAACTTTCATTATTTTGAAGCATTTTTGGTCATTTCATACAAATAATAATGAATAATCTAATCTTTTCATCTACAAGTGTTATGTATGGTGATATACTGTATACAAAATGTTTTTGACTTGTCTGATGAATGTATGGGCCAATGTTGTTAATCAAGTAAATTGATGGCACTGCAGCGTGTAGGTAAAAGCCTGGCGTGACCACAAGCCCCTTCTGCCGTGGATTACGCAACAGGAAGGGCTTACTCTGGGACTGTGGAGGGGCTTTCTCAAGGCTCTCTGGGTCAGTGTGAGAGAGCTACTCCTGCACAACACAAACTCCACCAAACAACAACAACAACAGATTGGATTATTTGCCTGCTGCTGTTACCTATCTATTCTTTGTGGAACTCCCTGACCCCTCTCTCTCTCTCTCTCTCTCTCTCTCTCTCTCTCTCTGTCTCTCTCTCTTTCTCTCTCTCTCTCTCTCTCTCTGTCTCTCTCTTTGTCTATATCTTTATCTACTTTGCTGTCACACACTCCAAACACACACACACACACACACACACACACACACACACATACAAAATCCCACGCTTACATACATTCGGTAAAATCCATGGCGTATCAATGGCGGTTTACACAACGCCGCGGACCTCGTGAACCCACTTGAACATTGGTCATCAACATGAAAAACATGACATGGGGCTCCATTCATCCCTAGAAACAGCAAAGCTCCATATGCCGAAGCACCATGTCATGCATTATTGCCCTCTTCATCCCTGTCCATCTGTGACATGTCCTATGAACCTTACGTAACCGCCGCACACACAGCCATCATCAGACAGGGCCATGACCTCCGCAGGCTCAGCTCGGTGTATTATAACACCACACATAGCTGCTGTACTCCATGTGTGTCTTGCACCTGTACTTTATTTTATGATTATTTATTTATTTTTGTACAGATGTAACGCAGCATCGGCTACCAGTTCCCTCGTGGCCCTGCGTTTTAATTTTAGCCGGGGAAGCCAGATGGCAGACGAGAGAGGAGGATCAGCAAGATAATCCTTTCTCATCTGCTGCTGCCGCTGCTGCCGCTACTCACTGCTACAACACTCAGGGCAGTCTATAGGAGGGGATAGAGAGCTTAAGCCCCTCCCCTTCCACTGTCCGCATGGGACCTTATTTCGGAAAAAAATATGTACAGTAGTCAACGGCGGGAGACAAATAATGTGTGTGTGTGTCTGTGGGGGGGGGGGGGGGGGGGGGGTTCTCAAAATAACAAGAAAAACAAAGAATATATATATATATATATATATATATATATATATATATATATATATATATATATATATATATATATATATATATATATATTAGTTAAAAGTTGATGCAAAGGTGGAGAATCTATATTATATAATCAATTGCATGAAGTTTAAATCCTTGGCTGATCTCATGTGGATATCGGATTAAAAGCCCTATCCAACAGAAGTCAGATGGCATTTGATGGTAGATGGGTGGGGGGGGACTCAATGTGTAATTCTGCATTCAGTGTCTGATACTAATTTTCCTGACCCACGCTGAACTTTGAGGAATATATCTTCATTTAATTGCTAGCTATCAAAGTAACATTACTTAAACTATAGTCCAAACAAATACAATACAAATATTTAAATGTCTCTTAATATCCCAATCATTCACCCAACTGTAAATGAGAAAGTTGGCGATTCATTCCGAAATAACTTTTTGCTCTTCAATCACATTATTCGGAAGTAAAGCACATGAGTAGGTTAGGAAACAGGTCATTCATTACTATATTTCCTTAATGAATCACATCTAATATCAGGGATGTGTGCTTACAACACAGAAACCTATATGTAATTGCTTCAGGAGGGGCCCTGAATTGCTTCAGGGCCCCTACTGCTTCAGGGCCCCTACTAGGTTGCTGACCGAAACCTCAGGTACTTTCTCGCAATTGATGCATGGGTAGTTGCTTTTGAACATGTAACTTCAAGGACATATCTGTCATAGTTGCCATGTAGTTTGATGATGAGGTCAGGTCAAGCACATTGGAATCATTAAATGATTAATGAGCTGAAGTTAGCTGTTGTATGACTGACATTAACTGGATAGTTTCATTCTTCACATCTCGACTGTGATAGCAAGTGTGTGGTGAACGTTTTGGCACATACTGCCTGCCTTGCATCACCAAGGTGGGTGCTACACACTGTGGATGACGTGCGATACCCCCCCCCCCCCCCCCCCCAACACACACACACACACACACACACACACGCGCACACACACACACACACACACACACACACACACACACACACACACACACACACACACACACACACACACACACACACACACACACACACACACACACACAACACTCTGTGTGTCTTGAAAATCACTATATAAATGCAATTAATTACCAGGTATTCAAAACATATATCACTCCCAAATAACTGCCTCTTTAACAAATGTAAACAAATTGCACCTATACGATTATCTGTCAATCTGCCATGTACACACCCCCATCTGTCCATAAAAATGACTTGCAAGACATTAGCACATAGGCTATGCAAGGTGTATGTAGTTACATACACAGCGATACACTGCCTCCTAGTGGGCAATTTCAGTCCTACGTGTATAATGAATACAGCTCATGAAGGGCAATACAATTATTTGGTAATATAATATTAATGTGTTCAAAACTTTTTCTAAATTTTACTACTTACTAGTAGTAAACTTACTAAACTACGTTTTTTTTTAATTCAATGGCCGCATGCTGTCCTTGACTTACACAATAACCTACCTTCAAGAACGGCATCAACTTTAGGCGAATTAACAAGCTAAACTAAACTAAAAAAGAGGACGTCATTTATATATGCTTTCTTTTTGTAGGCCTAGGTATGTCTTTACTCATGCAGCCACAGCTGAATGCTGTTTGCTCTGAATGGCGGATAGGAAATGTATTATAAATGTAAAAAAATAAATAAAAGACAACACCCTAGCCACTAGCACAGTGATTGGCATAATGACCATCCACTCAGAGAGGCTCGTAGTTTATAACCAGCCGACCAATAGGCGCGTCGCATGGGCGGGGCTTCGCCGGAGAAAGAAATGCCTCAGGTGTGTCAGGTCGTTTTGCACAACATGAGGACAGGTAGGCTGCGTTTTCACTGCCTTCATTATTTTACATCGTATCGGGTGTCGGATGCTTCTCATTTAGCTTGAGCAATGTGTACTTTCATCGGTTTTTGTTTTGTTTTATCTCACCCTAGACTGACCCTGAAGACTAGCTCAACAGTTGAATATATAGTTAGTTTTGTCGAGTGTAAAAACACTGGCATTATACATTAGCACAGTATTAGTATTAATGGATATCTGGCATGTGGGCGAGTTGCCTTGTGCAACAACATTGTAACATGTTATCCAGCTTTATTCACGCATTTGTAACGAGTAAAAAAGTCTCTACTTTATAATTGATGTGATATAATTATATTTATCTGACTTGTCTCGTCGCTGTCCGAAGTGCTTAAGTACAGGAAACCCCCTCCGTGACGTCATCAGGTTAGGCTTAGGCAGAGGTTTCCATGGTATCGAAAGTCAGGTGACGTCATGACTGTAAGTGGGTCAGGCAGCATTGTCCTTAAAATAATAATAATATTAATCTGAATCATACGCCTTGGTCTGATGATAAACACGTTCATAATCACCTGTGTGCTAGACTAGAGGCATATTTAACTGTATTTGCTCTACAATGACCATTTCACCTCTGATTTATTTTGTTGATGTCAGACTGGGGTTGAGTGAGATGCGCCATGGACAGGAATAGACAAACATGTGACTCAAAGGAGCCAGAAAGACAGTCATCATGCCACATAGAAGTTTACAAACGTGAGTCTGCCTAGCAACTCAATGTATACCATGTATGTAACAACAATGTATAGGTATGTAATGCCAACTCATTGTATGGATCTGTATGGTGAACAGCTGTAGGAAATCCAAAATGGTGTAATTCTGCTTTTTTTATTTTTCTGTATCATTTTTCATGCTGCCAAAAAATGTATGAAAGGGTGACATTGAGGAAACAAAATGATTATATTGTCTCCCACATGTTTTTAAAAAGGTTTGGAAATCAAAAAAAAAAGTTTTTTTTCTGATCAGTAGCCCCTCAAAGCATTTTACAATTAGTGCCTCACATTCACTCATTCATACACTCATTCATACACTCATTCATACACCGACGGCGGTGTCAACCATGCAAGGCAACAGCCAGCTCGTCGGGAAGGTTAGGTGTCTTGCTCAGGGACACCTCGATACTTGGCTAGGAGGAGCCGGGGATCGAACTCACAACCTGCTCTACCTTCTGAGCCAATGCCACCCATCTAGTGAGAAACATGTGACACAATCATGTTATAATTAGCAGCATGGCAGGTAAAACGTTGATAGGGCCTAGGACTCATCGTGATATATACCATGAGATAAATACCATGAGAAGATATGCCCTTAAAATTATATAATGTTTATGATAAAATATAATAAGGTTTGAAACTTTGAGAGAAATAGTTCTAGTCCGATACCAGACTTTACATTTCCATATACTTCAATGTAATGACCCTCAGTTAGACTTTTTTGTATATCATATTGTGATATTTATCTATAGCGTGGATTATCGTGATAATACAGTAACCATATAACATTATTGACATGACCACCACCACCACCACCACCACTTTTGCCGTCTGTTCTCACACAGGTGGCTGCTCCACTCGACGTTGAGTCCCCGGCGGGGCGTGTGTGTGAAAGGGGAGCCCAACGGACGCCATGGCTCACTCGTCAGAGCCGTCCCGCAGGGAAGCCACCTCCGGCGCGCAGGGGTCACGCGCCACCGCTACACGCAACCTCTTGCGGAAGAAGGAGCAGAGGCGCCGCGGAATCCGATCCTCCTCCCCCATGGGCAGGGTCATCCTCATCAACTCACCCGTGGACGGTGAGGGGGTGAGGGGGTGAGGAGGGTAGCGACGGGGCGGTTCCGCCAGGATCCCGTAGTAGGAGGCTAGCTTAGTCTCTAGATTATCATGTGAGATGAGGGGTACAGTTGGACCACTATTTAGGGCGTCACCATTTTGAAGTGCGAAATTTGAGCATACAAATCTGGTTCCCTATATAGTGCACTACTTGATACCCGTAACGCACCTTAAAATGAGTGTTGATGTAACCAACATGTCATGCCGATAGATTTCCGGAGCATAATTAGTGTCCCAATTCCCTGCCTTACTTGGTCCCTAAATAGCATACTATATAGTGTTCACTATATAGTGTTCACTATATAGTACTACTGTAAAATATATTATAAAGGAAAAATTGCACATGACAATTATTGACCATTGCTCTATTGAATAAATGTCTTTCTGTGGGTGTGGGTGTGGGTGTGTACATGTGCGTGTGTGTGCGTGTTCAGGGGGAGATGACAGTGAGGACATCCATACGATCACGGTGGATAAGAGCGTGGACGGGCGGCTGGGCTTTAGCGTGCGCGGCGGCTCAGAGCACGGCCTCAGCATCTTCGTCAGCAAGGTGGAGGACAACAGCACCGCAGGTGAGGAGGAGCATCCTGATTGGCCGTTGTTAAGATACCTCGTGTTCACCTATGAACTGTATGACAATATCACTGCATGTTCTGATTTGACCATGCCGAATTACGTACCTACAATTTGCTGCTAACCATAAACAAAACAACTTTTATTTCTGTGTCATTTCTCAATTTCTCAACCATGAAAGACAACAGCCTTTCTTTCTGTGTAAAAATCTCTCTTTTTCTCAATTCACTTACTTTATTGGCATGAAAGAAGAAAGATAGTATAACAGCCAGCACAGAACATATATTACGTTTCTCACTTTCACATTCTCGCTCTCACGTGTGTGTGTGTGTGTGTGTGTGTGTGTGTGTGTGTGTGTGTGTGTGTGTGTGTGTGTGTGCGTGTGTGTGTGTGTGTGTGTGTGCGTGTGCATGTGCGTGTGTGCATGTGCACGCTTCTGCCTGTCTGTCTGTCCTCAGAGCAGGCAGACCTGCGCGTGGGAGACAAGTTGGTGGAGGTGAACGGGGTGAGTCTGGAGAGCATCACCATGAGCAGCGCTGTGAAGGTGCTGACGGGAAACAATAGGCTGAGGATGGTGGTCCGCCGGGTGGGCAAGGTGCCTGGCATACGCTACTCCAAGGAGAAGACCACCTGGTGAGAGAGAGAGAGAGAGAGAGAGAGAGAGATTGTGTCAGTGTTTCCCCACTGTACACTATATTGGAGTACACTGATATATTAGGTATCGCTGGTGATGTATTGCGTCGGGAATGTTTTCTTGGTAAACACCACTTTCAAGTTCAGTTTTACTTAAATTACATTTTTATTGCACGATCCAAATCTTCGTCAAAACGTGTAATTTTTCAGCGGGTAGGTTGCTAGCTCGGAGGTTGTTGTTGTTGTTACGTAGCAACGGGTAGACGCAGATAGCAGAAGGGGAGGAGAATGCTGACTGAAATAGTCGCCCAATGCCAGGCTTATACCAACACCCTACATCCGGTGAGTCAGACTCAGTGAAGCATGGCGGTGGGCTCGGTGTTCTTGCAGGGTGGACCTGATCCATAGGCGCATGGTGGTGGAGGAGAGCGGCCGCACGCCCTCGGAGGCCAGCGGCAGCAGCGGGGGTCTTCAGAGGATCGTCCACCTTTCCACCACCTCGGACGACTACTGCCTGGGCTTCAACATCCGTGGGGGCAAGGAGTTCGGCCTGGGCATCTACGTGTCCAAGTAGGTAGCCGCCTCGCTCAAACTACAACTTTACCTTTAGTGCATGAAATAAATTAAAGGTAGCTCTTTTGTGGAGAATTGATTATATACTGTTGAAAAAAGAGAAGTGCACCCATTTTGTTGCCCTGTCCCTAATGGATGATTAACATTTAGTTTGACAGTGTCTGACTCACTGAACCCCATCCGCTGTATAGGTTTGAATTCCCCTCTCCTCAGTTAGTTTTTTGCTGAGATATATTGATATGTGGTGTGTCTCTTGTCTCCCTGTGTGTGTGTGTGTGTGTGTGTGTGTGTGTGTGTGTGTGTGTGTGTGTCCAGACTAGACCCCGGGGGTCTGGGCGAGCAGAACGGCATCAAGATGGGCGACCAGATTCTGGCGGCAAACGGCATCAGCTTTAACGACATCAGCCACAGCAGCGCCGTGGAGGTGCTGAAGAGCCACACCCACGTCATGCTCACCATCAAGGTGAAGTGGGGGAGGCAGAGAGGGATGCCGCCATGGGACCGCAGATGATGTTGGTTATACACGGGGTAGGATCGTTTAGTGCACCCCAGGCAGGGCTCGACTAAAACGCTTGCCAGGGACAAGTGGATTTTTTTGCGGGGCAAATATAAGAGAAATTTGACTTGCCCGACTCGACACGTAAAAAAAAAAGACCGGCTGGTTAGGTGGTATATGCGACTTATTACTCGGCTATTTAGGTAATTTAGGTCAGAATACTGTTTTGAAACACAATTGTGTTCACGATACATCCAACTAGAGCCCTGCGCGGGACTGTTTTCTTCATCCCGCTCCCGCCCGCTGAATTTCTGACCATTACCGCCCGCACCCGCAACGTGTGTGTTACACTCCCGCCCGCTCCCGCAACGTGTATGTCCACTCCCGGCCGCACCCGCAAAACTTTGAGAATTTATGCCCGCACAGTAATTGCATTGATTTTGTGTCTTCTCCCGTCCCGCAGGAGAAAACATGTCATTTTATAGGCTATTACCGGTAATAGGCCTGACCAGTGCGTCAAAAGACATGCATGTCTTTTGACGCACTGGTCAGGAATAGCACTCCACACTATTTATCGACATCGTGTTGCTATGCTAGGTACCGATCCCGCAGTGTTTTTTTTCGCCGCCCGCTCCCGCCCACCGCAAAGTTCACACCGCCCGCTCCCGCGAGATTTGAGTTGGTCCCAGCGGGACCCAATCCCAATGCAGCCCTCTACATCCAACTATAGCAAACCAAAACTTGCCTTTAGCCTCTAATTGCTCAGCAACAGCACTACAACTGCTACAACTCCAATCAATTGATATTTGAAATTACATTTTCGATTAAAACATTTGTTTTTGATATACTGACAGAATGTCAACAGTATTTCATAGCCCCAAGCAAACTACTGACTACTTTACTGGGACATTGATATTATGGACACTATTGGATTCCACCCTACTCCTTATTGGAGTTGGTGTGGTGGCAGCAGTCAGAGTTGAGCGTGGGGACGTCAGACACACTGTGTGTGTGTGTGTGTGTGTGTACACATGACATGGGGAAGGGAATGTATCGCGTTCCATACCGGCCCTTTGTGTTTTGGCACAGCTCCCCTTTATTAGAAAGCATGCTTTATGCTTTTATTACAGGTTCCCCTCAGGTAGTCTGACATACTACATTGACACACACACGCTCGTCTGTCTGTCTCTCTGTCTCTGTCTCTGTCTCTGTCTCTCTCTCTCTCTCTCTCTCTCTCTCTCTCATAAAACCAATAAGCAACAGGCATCCAGGCGTACGCCTATCTTATGCTCGGCACGGTCATGTGACCAGGGCAGACAGCTGGCATGCAGTCGTAATATTCCTCGCTCACTCTACTTGTCGGGGCTTGGGTTTCGCGCTGTGAAAAAATGGCCAGAGCCGCGTGCATTATTCACCAGGTGCTCGGGATCAGGTGCTGATCAAAGCGTAGAGCCGTATGTTTTTCTCGTCTTATTTTGTTGTTCTTCGATCCTTCGCTTTCCCGCCCCCCACCCCCCCTCTCTCTTTGTCCCTTCCCCGCCCTGCAGTGAAGACTGCAACACACCGTGTCACAGTGTGGTTTGAGTAGCAGCATTTTAAAGCACCTCTCCACGTTCCCTGAAAGCTACAAAGTCAAAGAGTGAGGGAGTGGAGTTGTCTGGTCTCCCCCCCGCCCCCTCTCTCTCTCTCCCCCTCTCTCTCTCCTCTGTGCCTCTAGAGTTGCACTTTATCAAATATAGTGATCTCATATAAGTTTCAAGGTCTCTGTTGCTGTATCCTATTTGTATCACGCTGGACTAAGACCCAAACAGAGGAATTCGAACCGAGGGGCAAAGACACTCGGAAACAAGGCTTTGAATAACTCAAAAAGACTCGTCCATCTGATCGACAGGCCACAAACGAACTTAAGAGAAAACCGGTAGCGTATACACAGTGTAGACTCAGTGGCAAGCAAAGCAAAAACTGAGTGCTTAGATACACACTACACAGGTGAAACAAATGAGCCAATAATCACAGGTGCACTCACTTAACTGAAAAGGACTAACCCCAAACTACTGACTAACTAGAGCCCCCTGGGGTCCGTTTCACAAAGCAGGTTTAACAACCTCTGAGTTTAATCCTAAACGCTGAGTTGATCTTCACTGAGATAGAAAACTCTGGGATTTCGGTTCCACAACACCGGTTTTGAGTTAAGTTGATCAACTCAGAGGAGTTCCACCTAGGGTTGAGCGCGTGCACCACAACTATAAAAAGCCAGCATCAATGGAGCCCCGATTCGACGAGTCACCATGGCAACGGGGAAGTCACCAACCTCGATTGGAAATACTTAATATACCTACTACTAATGCGCTCATATGGCGAGTTTCAACACGTTTTTAGAAAGAAGCGCAACACTGCTGCGTAAGTTTAAATGGAGTCCTTTGCGATCACAATAATATTACAGAGGAAAACTGCTTGAATGGTAACTATTTATTTCATTTAGGTGCAATCTCGCGGGGGAGAAGCGCACTTGACAGCAGCTTAAGATTACATTATTCAAACAGATAAGACCTCGGCATGATCATTTTGATCATGTTTTACACTGTAAAGTAAATATTAAGTGGCTATTTGACTGTATACAGTTGCCTCTACATCTCCGACATTGTACAAAAGAAACGCAGTGCAACACACAATATCTGCTGGGATGTGAGAGACTACGGTTGGTAATGTTGCACATGTAAGGACGGATTAGGTTGCGTATGTAAATGATGGACTGTGACGTGAAACGGTACCGCTGAAAAAGATAATTGTCTGGAAATGATAATTGTCTGGAAAGGCTAGCCTACATCTATGGTCTGATAACCCTCTCCCGACGAATATTTAATTCTCTGCGCAGTAAATAATAATTATATAATAATAATTAATTGCATATAGCGCTTTTCAAGACACCCAAAGCGCTTATATACACTCACCGGCCACTTTATTAGGTACACCTTGCTAGTACCGGGTTGGACCCCCTTTTGCCTTCAGAACTGCCTTAATCCTTCGTGGCACAGATTTAACAAGGTACTGGAAACATTCCTCAGAGAGTTTGGTCCATATTGACATGATAGCATCACGCAGTTGCTGCAGATTTGTCGGCTGCACATCCATGATGCGAATCTCCCGTTCCACCACATCCCAAAGGTGCTCTATTGGATTGAGATCTGGTGACTGTGGAGGCCATTTGAGTACAGTGAACTCATTGTCATGTTCAAGAAACCAGTCTGAGATGATTCGCGCTTTATGACATGGCGCGTTATCCTGCTGGAAGTAGCCATCAGAAGATGGGTACACTGTGGTCATAAAGGGATGGACATGGTCAGCAACAATACTCAGGTAGTCTGTGGCTTTGACACGATGCTCAATTGGTACTAATAAGCCCAAAGTGTGCCAGGAAAATATCCCCCACACCATTACACCACCACCACCAGCCTGAACCGTTGATACAAGGCAGGATGGATCCATGCTTTCATGTTGTTGACGCCAAATTCTGACCCTACCATCCGAATGTCGCAGCAGAAATCGAGACTCATCAGACCAGGCAACGTTTTTCCAATCTTCGATTGTCCAATTTTGGTGAGCCTGTGCGAATTGTAGCCTCAGTTTCCTGTTCTTAGCTGACAGGAGTGGCACCCGGTGTGGTCTTCTGCTGCTGTAGCCCATCCGCCTCAAGGTTCGACGTGTTGTGCGTTCAGAGATGCTCTTCTGCATACCTCTGTTGTAACGAGTGGTTATTTGAGTTACAGTTGCCTTTCTATCAGCTCGAACCAGTCTGGCCATTCTCCTCTGACCTCTAGCATCAACAAGGCATTTGCGCCGGTGAGTGTATATACTGTATATATATATATATATATATATATATATAGGCTATATATATATACAGTATATATATATATATATATATATATATATATATATATATATATATATATGTGAGTAAGGGAGTACCGGCACTTATTTTTTTCCACTTCGAGCGCTGGTCAAAAGGACATGTTCGTGAAAAAGTCGCCTCCTACTGCCTAATGGACTTCTGAAATAGCACTGACTCTGATTTTGTTAAATGATTTTTGACAGACGGCTACGCCAAAACTCGCTGACTGAATGAATGAGGAAATCAAATGGCGTGTGTGGCTGAAAGAGGGCGGAGACAGATTGATCCATTGAGTAAAACCTGGTCCCGACCAGGTTAGGTTCATAGAGTCTGTTACTACGGTAACTGACCGAGAGCGTAAGTTATCTCTCTTTGTGAAACAGGTTAGAGTTGCCCCTCTTTCTCTGGTTTGAGTTATCTCCCTTTGTGAAACGGAAATCGCAGAGTTTCCCTCAGTTCAGGGTTAATAAACGCAGGGTTTTCACTAAACCTGCTTTGTGAAACGGACCCCTGATGGCAAAACCAAACCTAAACTGTGGCCATTTGCATGTCTTCGGCTTTTGTCTTGGTCTCTAGGAAGCGGGGCGATACCCGGCCTATAAGGAGATGGTGGCGGAGTACAGGTGGCTCAACAAGCGTACGTATCTGCCCTGTGACTTCTGCCTCCATGAGATGGTTTCATTATCTAGAGAGCCGCTTAACACACGCACGCCACGCACACATGCGCACACACACACACTGAGTTTGTCCACAATAAGGATAACATGTATTTTTTTTAAAGATCCACCGCTGCACGTTGTATTTTAAACCCTTGTCGCGGCCTTACATTAGTCATCATCGATGGGTTTGCTACGAGAGATGGATTAGTAGTTACTTAAGCACCTTTATTTAGAGTGTGTGAGGTTCGCCCCACTTAATCCTCTTGAGGTCGTGGTAGTCTCTCCAAAAGGTTGTATACATTATGTATGTAGCCGAGTGTGATGGATTCATGTAAACAGGAAGGATGGAGTTAAAGTTTCTCTCAGTCTTTGTCCCCTGATAATTGTGATGTCATATCACAATACTTACAGGCTATAGTATAGTCTGTAACTATATTCTATTGACTTCTATCCCCGGTGTTCATTTCATTCCCCCTATGAGATGAGATCATTGAGGTGTGACCAGCCTGCTTTCTCCAAACCCAACACCTTGCATTAACTTGGCCAGTACTGGACACGCCAACATCCGCTCATGATTGTTCATTTATTCATGCACTCATTTGAGATCCCCCCCCCCCCCCCCCCCCCCTACTCACAGTGCTAGAAAGCGTTGAGACGTTTTTAGATTAAGCTGTATAAATAAATGCTTGCCCTTAAAACCTAATCACAACTCATTGACAAATTAGAATAAACTTCAACCACAACTATTGATGATATTAAGGATTACATTATATAATTTATGTTAAAGGATAAGTTCGGTATTTTTTACATTGAACCTTGTTTTTGGATCGTTTACCATGAAATACAATGGTTAAGAGTGACATTTTGACATATGCTTCTGTTTGAGAGTTTTCGGTTGTTAGCGTAGCAGCTCCCCCCCCCTTTCAATGGCAGTCATGGTACCTACCTGCAAATCCTCTCTAGAAGGCATTAAACTTTCTTTTTCAACGACATGAAACTCTCCGAGTGTTCAGATGTGTTCACTGAAATGCTGGCACAAGGTTTAATGTCAAAAATACCGAACTTATCTTTTAAGGATGGAGTATTAATAATGTTATAATATTAATCATATTAGAATAAGGATGTTATGACATTATTGATGTTAAGGATGTTATATTAACAATGTTATGATATGAATTATATTATAGTAAGGATGTTATGATATTATGGATGTTATGACATTATGGATTTTATTATATTAAGGATCTTATGATATAAATGATGTTAAGGATTTTATTATATAAATGATGTTAAGGATGATATATTAACAATGTTATGATATGAATGATATTATAATAAGGATGTTATGATATTATGGAGGTTATGATATGAAGGATGTTATGATATAAATGATATTAAGGATGTTATGATATAAATTATGTTAAGGATGTTATATTAACAATGTTATGATATGAATGATATTATAATAAGGATGTTATGATGTTATGGATTTTATTATATAAATGATGTTAAGGATGTTATATTAATGATGTTATGGATTTTATTATATAAATGATGTTAAGGATGTTATATTAATGATGTTATGACATGAATGATATATTAAGGTGATATAATGGATGTTATTAATGACACAGGCTTGTATGTAACTATGTCCCTGCTCCAGTGGCCAACGGTACAGGCCAGTCGTCCTCCCAGGGATCGGACTCGAATTCCTCGGCCTCGTCGCTGTCCTCCGGCACCCCCGTGAGCTCCCTGAGTGGTCTGTCCCAGGTCATGTTCCCCCCCAGCCTGCCCTTCGGCATGGACATGGTGGACGTCTGCATCTCCACTGAGGACCAGAGGTCAGAGGGCTCTTGGAGCAGCTGTGGGGGCCCCGCAACCTAGCCTGGCATCGCCAGACCAATTTGCGTATTGTGTATTAGTCTGGATCCTCTCCACTATTTTCAATATTCAAGGGGCGTTATCAACGGGCGCAGACCAAAATGCCTCTGGATGCAATTGGATAGACCTATGACCAATCAGAGCAACGAAACGTGTGACGTAAATTAAACTTTTTACCAAATCCTGACGGAAGCACAGCAAACACATCTTTCTTATCAACAAAAGCTTTTAAGTGCAGGTTATGCTTTTTTTTTTAGAAAATATACTGTCCAGTTTATTTAATACTGTCGCGATAGCGGATTCAACAGACCACATCAGCGGCAGCCATCTTGGTTGTTCACGAAAATGCCTCAACGGCGCTCTTCTGTACAATCAGATAAACTTTTGTGATTGGTCCGACCCGGGCCAGGTCGGCTGGAAATCTGTCTGAACAGGGGGGGGGGCATGAGCTTGCAGATTTGTCTGGTTCCCAGGGTAACCACAAACCCACTGGCACTTAACTTATAATGTACAGGCCTGGATGAAAGGGCGATAAGATATACTTTTTATAGATACGATGTATGTTTTAGCCTTGTGCCTTTTGCTGTTACATGGTGTGTATACAAAAATATACAGAAAAATGTTATTTTGCAATGCATAACCAATACGTAATTCAAAACCTAATTCAGCATCCTTGCAAGAGAAGCTTTGTGCTTGAGTTGAACCACACACATGCACACATTTCTTAGCTAACATAGATGTTAATCTCATAATTTCTACATTTATTTATTTATTTTAATTACGCAGGCACAGTAGGTGCCTGTCTTGTAATTGTCATTCAATACAAGCTATATACACAGTGGTGGCTGGTGAATAATATTCTAGGTGGATAGGATACCAGTGCAGGATACCAGTGGAAACGTCAGTCATTATTTCATATTGATTTATTTATATTAATTAATTTAATATTAAAAAGTTAACCTTTACTTTTTTCGCAAGCCTTTTGTGCAATATTTATGTTGGGTTGATCAGGGCAAAGCTCTTTCACTTTTAGTTTTTCCACCAAAGTTCTCCTCTCAAATGGACGCTGGTGAAGAGATCGTATTGAATTCACGTCCGTCATTGTCCAGCGTCTTTGTTGTCTGACCTGCTTGGGGGGCATACAACATGTTCTATGCTTCTATGTCACTGGCTTGGGCCGCTAAATTCAGCACCCCAGAGGCATCATATTCAAGGACGCTGATTGGCTAAATTGAGGTTGCTATGCCCAAGGGCGTCAGTTTTGTTTTAGAAGTGGTGGGGATGGGGGGGGCGCGATTGTCGACGGGGGGGGGGGGGATGTCATGACATCGTGCGCCTATCACATGATTTAGAATTGACGGTTTCGGTTGAGTATGTGGGGATTTCTTCGGTCGCAATTTTAAAAGTGGTGGGGACAAAATGAATCTTGACGAAAACTGGTGGGTACTCGTCCCCAGCGTAACTGACGCCTATGGCTATGCCCAATCTTGAGGCAGCCAGGGGTCTACAATCGGCTGTGCCGCTGCACTCCATGGGCGCTTTTCCTAGCGCCCCAGAACGGTCAACAGGTTATGTAATTCATGTTTTCCTTTCAACCAAAATGTCAGCCAACCAGAATGGGAGACTGGCAATAACTTGAGTTGTACTTTGTACACCGTCTCTGAGGTTTAGCTTTGTGTGATTGTTGGTTCGTCTGAAAACTACACAATGACTCTAATGAGATTTCCTCCCAGGTATGATTCAGAACGCACGGAGATGGCCATCCAGACGGACCACCCGGACACCAGCCGCAGCCTGGGGGCCACCACCCTCCTCAGGGACACCCTGATCCGGGGAGGGGAGGAGGGGGGCCGGGGCAAGAGGGAGTCCACCAAGACTGCCGTGCTCCTGGCCCTCAGCAGGCCCAGCCGGCCCATCAGCAGGTCCCAGAGCCAGGTCACTGTGGCAGGTGAGGGAACTGGCTGACACACTCATCATCTGGTCCATCAAAACACAGAACACACTGAAGTCAGTACACACAGAAGTGCGTTTTAGTAAATGGCTCACACATTTTAGGAAATGACACACATTTTTGTATATGGCACACAGATCGGACACATGTTTTGGTAAACAAATGGGGAAATCCAGAAAGTAGGCTGTATTTCGGTCATTGGCTGGATTCCAAAAGTCTATACTATAGCAATCCGCCTCATGCGTCCTGCTAAATCTCCAGATGTTTTCCTCGATCTCCATTGTACCCGCTGGTCCAATTGCGAATTGCTGAAGCTGCTCTACAAGAAGTTTAATCTGCTCAAGTGATCAAGCCTCAGTTCGAGCATTAGAGAAAAGATTTGAAATGGTACACATAAAATCTAAATTTGAAAATGGCCTAAAACATTAACAATTTACTAAAACGCATGTCACTTTCAGGCTCCGTGCAGATGTCAAGAAAACTAAATATTTTGTTTTGCATCCATCTTTTCCCGCCTTACACATAAGTCAATAAGTCAATAGATTCATGTTGTTCATTTGGGGGCATTACATTCAATAGATTACATTAGATGGATACTTTATTCAGCCTGGGGGGAAGAATAAAGCCCTTTAATCTAATCATGAAGCGCAGTGGTTGTTCTGGTCCACATGGGATGAAGCAGCATCAGATGTGTCCCCACCCTGCAGAGATCAACCAGAAGAAGGACAAGAAGAAGCAGAAGGGCAGCGGGGATCCGGAGGAGAAGAGGAGCACCCTGCAGCGCTCCAAGACGCTGATCAACCTGCTGTTCAGAGGTGGACGCAAGAGGGACACCTCCAGGGGGCGCTCCAAGTCCCCCTCCAAAGGTCAGCAGTGGTGGACATAGAACAAAAACGATTAATTGGAAAGCAGTCGGTCAACGATACCAGTGAATGATTGCGTCTGTTGTCCTCTGGGCCACTCGTTTCCTCCCACCGCGTTTCACGTCATTAAACAAACAGCCCACACATCACACTTATTGTACTTTGTTGAATTTGGCCAAATTTCGATTTCGTTTTTTAGTATATCGGTGCCTTAAATGGCCTCAAGCCTCACAAAGCTATTAATAGTTCACTATTACTATTCACTAGTAATTTAGCAGACGCTTGTATCCAACACAACTCAGAAATATGTCAGAGAGCTTAGGCATCATGCGCAAAGATGAACCTTCCCCATCTGTATGTGGTGCTGTGTCCAGAGGGGGACCACGGGGGCCGGGGGCCCAGTGTGAAGCCAGACCCGGCGATGCTGGGGGCCGTGGAGGACATGTCCCGCAGGCTGCTGACTGAAGACGAGGTGGCCTCGGTGATGAAGGCCTGCCGCAGGGTGAGCACTGTGTAGTCAGAGATGTGTTGATGGAGAATTAGGGATCTGCTTTGGTCGACTCTACAGTCACGTCTAATGGAGTCTGCTTATAATGTCTAGCTTGTAGATTCTGTCTTCAATAGAAGTCCTACACACTTGCTGTCAGAACATTTTACTTTTATACAAGATGTGTACTGTGATAGTCCTATTAGGTGTAATGGTGACACCTAAGGCATTCATTTTTAATAATATTAATAATTAATTTCATGTATAAAGAGCTTTTCATTCAAGCTAACTCAAAGCGCTGTACGGGGATAAAACAGTATGCAAGTAGAACTAAACAATAACATGCTGACTAACTCAAACAAACTCAACGCCTGCCTATATAAATTCTGTACTTTCAGACAGACTTTAACACTCCCAAAGGCAGAATGTAACTCTGAGTAGTTTATTATCATCAGTTTTCTAATCTTGTGTGTTCATGTTATCTGTGTAGTATGTAACAGTGGAGCAATGTTATCGGTGCCGTATGTAACAGCGGAGCGATGTTATCTGTGTAGTATGTAACAGTGGAGCGATGTTATCTGTGCAGTATGTAACAGTGGAGCGATGTTATCTGTGCAGTATGTAACAGCGGAGCAATGTTATCTGTGCAGTATGTAACAGTGGAGCAATGTTATCTGTGCAGTATGTAACAGTGGAGCGATGTTATCGGTGCAGTATGTAACAGCGGAGCGATGTTATCTGTGCAGTATGTAACAGTGGAGCGATGTTATCTGTGCAGTACGTAACAGCGGAGCGATGTTGTCGGTGCAGTATGTAACCACGGAGCGATGTTATTGATGCAGTATGTAACAGCAGAGCAATGTTATCTGTGCAGTA
Source organism: Merluccius polli (assembly GCA_030340625.1). Classification (NCBI taxonomy): domain Eukaryota; kingdom Metazoa; phylum Chordata; class Actinopteri; order Gadiformes; family Merlucciidae; genus Merluccius; species Merluccius polli. Next base: position 97,384 of record JAOPHQ010004854.1, read on the forward strand.
TGTAACAGTGGAGTGATGTTATCTGTGCAGTATGTAACAGTGGAGCGATATTATCTGCAGTATGTAACAGTGGTGAGATGTTATCTGTGCGGTATGTAACAGTGGAGCGATGTTATCTGTGCAGTATGTTACAGTGGAGCGATGTTATCTGTGCAGTATGTAACAGTGGAGCGATGTTATCTGTGCAGTATGTAACAGTGGAGCGATGTTATCTGTGCAATATGTAACAGTGGAGCGATGTTATCTGTGCAGTATGTAACAGTGGAGCGATGTTATCTGTGAAGTATGTAACAGTGGAGCGATGTTATCTGTGCAGTATGTAACAGTGGAGCGATGTTATCTGTGCAGTATGTTACAGTGGAGCGATGTTATCTGTGCAGTATGTAACAGTGGAGAGATGTTATCTGTGCAGTATGTAACAGTGGAGAGATGTTATCTGTGCAGTATGTAACAGTGGAGCGATGTTATCTGTGCAGTATGTAACAGTGGAGCGATGTTATCGGTGCAGTATGTAACAGCGGAGCAATGTTATCTGTGCAGTATGTAACAGTGGAGCAATGTTATCTGTGCAGTATGTAACAGTGGAGCGATGTTATCGGTGCAGTATGTAACAGCGGAGCGATGTTATCTGTGCAGTATGTAACAGTGGAGCGATGTTATCTGTGCAGTATGTAACAGCGGAGCGATGTTGTCGGTGCAGTATGTAACCACGGAGCGATGTTATTGATGCAGTATGTAACAGCAGAGCAATGTTATCTGTGCAGTATGTAACAGTGGAGTGATGTTATCTGTGCAGTATGTAACAGTGGAGCGATATTATCTGCAGTATGTAACAGTGGTGAGATGTTATCTGTGCGGTATGTAACAGTGGAGCGATGTTATCTGTGCAGTATGTTACAGTGGAGCGATGTTATCTGTGCAGTATGTAACAGTGGAGCGATGTTATCTGTGCAGTATGTAACAGTGGAGCGATGTTATCTGTGCAATATGTAACAGTGGAGCGATGTTATCTGTGCAGTATGTAACAGTGGAGCGATGTTATCTGTGAAGTATGTAACAGTGGAGCGATGTTATCTGTGCAGTATGTAACAGTGGAGCGATGTTATCTGTGCAGTATGTTACAGTGGAGCGATGTTATCTGTGCAGTATGTAACAGTGGAGAGATGTTATCTGTGCAGTATGTAACAGTGGAGAGATGTTATCTGTGCAGTATGTAACAGTGGAGCGATGTTATCTGTGCAGTATGTTACAGTGGAGCGATGTTATCTGTGCAGTATGTAACAGTGGAGCGATGTTATCTGTGCAGTATGTTACAGTGGAGCGATGTTATCTGTGCAGTATGTAACAGTGGAGCGATGTTATCTGTGCAGTATGTTACAGTGGAGCGATGTTATCTGTGCAGTATGTAACAGTGGAGCGATGTTATCTGTGCAGTATGTTACAGTGGAGCGATGTTATCTGTGCAGTATGTAACAGTGGAGCGATGTTATCTGTGCAGTATGTAACAGTGGAGCGATGTTATCTGTGCAGTATGTTACAGTGGAGCGATGTTATCTGTGCAGTATGTTACAGTGGAGCGATGTTATCTGTGCAGTATGTTACAGTGGAGCGATGTTATCTGTGCAGTATGTTACAGTGGAGCGATGTTATCTGTGCAGTATGTAACAGTGGAGCGATGTTATTTGTGCAGTATGTAACAGTGGAGCGATGTTATCTGTGCAGTATGTAACAGTGGAGCGATGTTATCTGTGCAGTATGTTACAGTGGAGCGATGTTATCTGTGCAGTATGTAACAGTGGAGCGATGTTATCTGTGCAGTATGTTACAGTGGAGCGATGTTATCTGTGCAGTATGTAACAGTGGAGCGATGTTATCTGTGCAGTATGTTACAGTGGAGCGATGTTATCTGTGCAGTATGTTACAGTGGAGCGATGTTATCTGTGCAGTATGTAACAGTGGAGCGATGTTATCTGTGCAGTATGTTACAGTGGAGCGATGTTATCTGTGCAGTATGTAACAGTGGAGCGATGTTATCTGTGCAGTATGTTACAGTGGAGCGATGTTATCTGTGCAGTATGTTACAGTGGAGCGATGTTATCTGTGCAGTATGTTACAGTGGAGCGATGTTATCTGTGCAGTATGTAACAGTGGAGCGATGTTATCTGTGCAGTATGTAACAGTGGAGCGATGTTATCTGTGCAGTATGTTACAGTGGAGCGATGTTATCTGTGCAGTATGTAACAGTGGAGCGATGTTATCTGTGCAGTATGTTACAGTGGAGCGATGTTATCTGTGCAGTATGTAACAGTGGAGCGATGTTATCTGTGCAGTATGTTACAGTGGAGCGATGTTATCTGTGCAGTATGTAACAGTGGAGCGATGTTATCTGTGCAGTATGTTACAGTGGAGCGATGTTCATCTGTGCAGTATGTTACAGTGGAGCGATGTTATCTGTGCAGTATGTTACAGTGGAGCGATGTTATCTGTGCAGTATGTAACAGTGGAGCGATGTTATCTGTGCAGTATGTTACAGTGGAGCGATGTTATCTGTGCAGTATGTAACAGTGGAGCGATGTTATCTGTGCAGTATGTAACAGTGGAGCGATGTTATCTGTGCAGTATGTAACAGTGGAGCGATGTTATCTGTGCAGTATGTTACAGTGGAGCGATGTTATCTGTGCAGTATGTAACAGTGGAGCGATGTTATCTGTGCAGTATGTTACAGTGGAGCGATGTTATCTGTGCAGCATGTAACAGTGGAGCGATGTTATCTGTGCAGTATGTTACAGTGGAGCGATGTTATCTGTGCAGTATGTTACAGTGGAGCGATGTTATCTGTGCAGTATGTTACAGTGGAGCGGTCCGTGGAGAACTTTGTTCTGCACTTGGTCGAGGTTCTGGACAGACCAGAGAAGCTGCTGCTGCTGAGGGAGATCAGGTGAGGAGGACCAAGTGGAACAGACACTTCATTTCTTGTATAACGGATTCCCCTGCTTCACTTTCATCGTAAAATGACGATGTATTCACCTCTTTGTCCCCGAGGATTGAACATTTGAAGAGCCAAATGGTTGGAGCAAGTTATAGACTGTAAAAGGAGCATGGTACTAGGTCGTCTATGCGTCTGCGATTGGCTTGAGGGGGCATGGGGCATTTGATGTCTGGTATAAAAAATGTATTACTCTTGCATTATTATTGGGAAGAATAGTATAGCTCTCCATTATATTTTATGTGAGTACAGGTAGTGGGCTTTGTCTGTCATTGTATGACTGCATTTTTCATCAAAATCTGAAAAATGCGAAAAATATATATATTGGGGCAATTTGTTAGTTTTTTCATCCACTCACTTGCCCCACTTTTCTGAATCATATCCATTATACAAGAAATAACATTTGTATGGCCAAAGACCAAAATGTAGACCGTATTGAATGCCTCATTCATTTAATTGTGTTGTGTGGTTCTCAGAATGCTGTTGGCTCCTGTAGACCTGGAGCCGTTCAACACCATGGTGACTCCGTTTGAAGTGGAAGCGTACGACATCCTCAAGTACCGCTCACGTGCGTAAGATCAGCACTGCATGAATCACCATCCATGTCCCGAAAGTTATATTGTTTTTGTTTTTAATATCTTTACATCTCTGCTTATGTCATGCGATGAATGGGGCAATTTGTCTTTTTGGTCCCGAGATGAAAGTTGCATTAAAGGTGAATTTAGTGGCATCTAGCAGAACAGACATGGCAGATATTACATATTATATTCATAAGTATGTTTTAATCAGTGTATAATCCCATGAAAATAAGAATCGTTGTGTTTTTGTTGCCGTAGAATGAGCCCTTTATATCTACATAGGGAGGGTCCTCCTCCACGGAGCCCGCCATGTTGCACCGCCATGTTTCTACAGTAGCCCAGTACAGACAAACGGCTCTAGAGAGGACGCGTTTTACATTTGTAATCATAATGGCTGTCTTAGTTGTTACCTATGACCTATAGTTTTACATACTAAATAACTAAATCCAATTTATAAATTATCAAGGAACCTCACTTGACACTTGACTACTTGATGTCGTCGTAGACGATGACATCATTTTGGAAGTACCTACTGGCAGCTTACAGGCCAGTATGGGCCACCATAGCTTCTCCTACGTTGTTGGAAAGGGGGGGGGGGTATTCAGTTGGTTGGTCACCGCTAGATGCCACTAAATCCTACACACTGCGCCTTTAAGAAGCCCTGGTGTAGACCACTCTATAACAATATCCTGTCTGGGTGACAGTTAAAACCACACCTCTGCGCTCCCCGGCGTCTGGACGGGCGCCCAAGAGACACCTCATCACCCCCATTCCTGGTGAGCATGGTAGCTTCCGCCTCCTTTTTAACACACACTTAGTGGTTTACGCCCGAAAGGGCTCCTGCTGCAGTTGGATGGTATAGAGTGGTACAGGGATGACATATTTTTGTAGGCCAACCCGGAAGTGAGCATCGCCCTGGGTTACCTTGACAACAAGCCAATGGGTTTTTCCCATTGGATTTTGTATTATTGCAGAAAATAAGCTCTGTGGCAAACAAAAGTTTATGATACTAAACGTTTTGTTAAGCAAGATAATCTTCACCAATGAACACTACTTTTATGACTTTTGAAGCGTAAATGCAATCGGCAGAAGTGTTTTAAGACACGTAAAAGCTTCAAAATTCACAAGTAGGGTATTTACTGACGTATTTTATGTCATAGACCAAAACGTGGCAACATCTCTTAAGCTTGTGTTAACCACAGACCTTATTTCAGGCATCGAACCAAAAACCCATTCAAAAAACCCATTGACTTGGAGACGAGGGAACCGGAAGTGCCAACATGCTAACGGACTTCCGGGTTTTAGGACTCATTCCTGCACCTCTCTATAATGACACCTGCAGGCTATAGGCTAACCTTGAGCTGTTACTTTAGAGCTGAGAATAGCAGACTAGCAAAGCATCAGGGCTGGCGTTACCTGTGCTGCGTAGAACAAAATGTCTCATTCTATACTGGTGTTAAAGGTCCTATTGATACAATATTTATGAAGACGAATTATAAAGAAATAAAAAAAAACATCCACAGAGCTTTTAGAAAGGTGCAGAATAAAAGTATCGCTTTTCCTAAAAAAAATGAAAAAATGTGACGGGTCCAAAATTAATGTTTTGTTTATCCTTGTCCTAGATGTCTAACATTTGGTTCCCGCTTCTAACACGGCTTGTGAGCCAATAGTATAGCAACATTGGTATCACGTGGTATATCTGTGTTGTGATGTGAATGCAATGGGAGGGTGGAAGGGGAGGTGGACATCTAGTGGCTGAATGTTATCAATAGCGCCTTTAAGTTTCAAAAGCTATTTGTGCCATAGTATACCATCACTTATCCAAGAAGAGTAGTTTGAGCTTTTGGTGCTTGCTGATTTTTAGATGTGTATGTGTGCCACGGAGTTAGAAAACCCCATCCAGGGACGGGTATTGCAAATTAGCACAAGCTACAAATACTATAATGCAACGCATCAGACACATTGTAGAATGTCTTTATGTATATTTATCCCAATACAAATAACCCATGCTAACTAACTAGCTTCCTCTCCAGACTACCAGGGAGGCTTTGAACTCTGCAGCTCCCAGGAGGTGGAGAGAGAGCGCCACATGCTGGAGGAGCTGGAGCGGCTGCGGGTGTCTGGGGGCCCGCGGCTCAGCAGGGAGCGGCCCCACACCTCGGGGGCCTTCTCCCCTCTCCTGGACATCCCGGTGGACGGCTATGGTCTTGAGCCCAGACACGACCCACCTCACGCCACCACCGCCACCACCACCTCCGCCTCCTCTTCCTCCGCTTCTCCCCTCCCCCCGCTTCCCAACTGGCTACTGGCCCACGGCGCCGGTGACTCCGGCCCGGCACTCCGCTCGGACATCAGCACCCTCCGCTCGGTTCACTTCGACGACGAGGCGTCGCTGCGCTCGGCCACGTCGCACCGGGGGGGCGAGGCCACCGTCCCGGAGCGAGGAAGGTCGGCCCTGAAGAACGGACACTCCAAGGGGAAAGGTGCAGCGGCGCGGGGTGGAGAGACTGTGTTCACGCTGCCCAGCGGGACGGCTCCCCACAGGAGGCCCTTACTGTCGCAGGTGTTCTCCTCGGGGTCTAACAGGCCCGGTGGGGGCCAGATGCAGACCCACCAAGCAGTGTCTCAGAATGGACTCAACGGCACCGCTGCTGTTCAGGAGTATGAACTGCAGACGGTCAGCATCTCAAAAACCAAGCAGTCACTGGGTAAGCAGCGAGCGTCCTATTTCCAAAAAGACGAGTAACAGACCAACGAAAAAGGATATTCGCATTTTTGCCAAAAAAACCTAATTGCATTTTGAATTCAGTAGGCAACTGATGCATGAGGGATGTACATGCGATGTATGTGCATTATATAAGTGTATGTGCATTATATAAAAGGATTATGTCTGCTTGTTTTCTGCCAGGCATAGAAAGTTGGTTAGTATTGTTAATATTTTTAACCACCACTACATTTTCAAAATACCAAAACAACACAGAAGTCTTCTTCACGGTGTTTCCAGGCATTAGTATATCTGGTGGGATGGAGTCCAGGGTTCAGCCAGTGGTGAAGATAGAGAAGATCTTCCCTGGAGGAGCGGCCTCCTCCTGTGGTGTCCTAAAGGTAATACTATAATGCAACGCATCAGACACATTGTAGAATGTGGTCCAATCAAACACACATTAACTTATAGGCAGTCCATGTAAGACCTTCCTCCTCACACACACACACACACACACACACACTCTCTGCAAAGTTAAGTTGTGCAGAGCTGGCTTTCACTTAGCACCCCAGCCTCCACCTGCTTTGGTTCTGCTCTGTATTGTATGTAACCTACACACAGTGGTGGAAGAAGTACTCAAATATTTTACTTAAGTAAAAGTAGTAACACTAGAAATACTATGTTACAAGTAAAAGTCCTGCATTGAAAATGTTAAGTAAAAGTACAAAAGTATTAGCATCAAAATATACATACCAAATTAAGAAAGTACTCCCATTTCAGAATATGTATGTTATTGAATTATATTTATTGATGCATTAATGTGTTCATCGCTTTAATGTTGCAGCTGGTAAAGGTGGAGCTCATTTAAATGTATTTATATATTTGTTGTATATTACTTTACATACTGCTGGGTAGCTTGTGAATTTCCAATGGATTTACCAATAACGCCTTATTGATATAATAATATAATTTATTTATTGATTATATTTTTTTGTTAATCTGAATCTGCAAAGTAACTGGTAAATAAAGCTGTGAGATAAATGTAGTTGAGTAAAAAGTACAATATTTGCCTCTGAGATTTAGTGGAGTAGAAGTATATGGTAGTTAGTACATCAAATTCAAGCCGTCAAATTTATTTAGAGCACATTTAAAAACAACCAACGTTGACCAAAGTGCTGTACAGACCGGATCAGGTAGCTAAAAATGACAAAGAAAAAAAGACAAACAACAACGCACACAGCTTATGGGCACAAATGAACAGCTCAACACAGAAATCAGCCATATCAGGAGGATTCAAACGCTAGTGAATAAAAATGTGTTGTGAGGGAGGGGAATGCTGTTTCACAGGCTAGGGGCCACAACAGAAAAGGCCCGGTCACCCCTGAGCTTAAGTTTCGATCGCGAGACAGCCAGGAGCCCCAAGTCAGCCGACCTGAGGGACTTGGAGGTAGAATATGGGGTGAGGAGATCTGATATGTAGGAGGGGGCCAGCCCATTTAGACAAATAGGAGAACCTTAAAATCAACGCTGAACTGTAATGGCAGCCAGTGGAAAGAGGCCTGAATCAGAGTAATATGGCCCCTCTTCCGGGTACCTGTCAGGAGCCTGGCTGCGGCGTTCTGGACCAATTGCAGGCGGGACAGGGTCGACTGACTGATCCCAGAGTTGCAGTAGTCCAAGCGAGAGCATATAAAGGTGTGGATGACTTTCTCAAGATCTTTGGATGAGAGAAACGGCTTGATTTTGGCAATGGTCCGAAGCTGGAAGAAACAGGCTTTTACGACTGAATTGACTTTCTTGTCAAACTTAAGGCTGAAATAAAAATCACACCAAGATTTTTGACATGGGGTTGAACAAGGGTGTACAGGTTGCCAAGACTGTTGGTAATCAGTTTGATGGAGTCAGGGGGGCCAAACAGTTACTTTCCACCAGTGCCTAAACAATGGGTTGAGATATCTGATGGACCCCATGGGGGGGGGGGGGGGGGGGAAGGTCTAGTGCTCCCTGTTGTCAAACGTTGTTATGCCGTATCTGACATCTGTATGTCCTGCTTTAGATAAGTGCCAGGACATACAAACATAGAATAATTGCAACGTTTTGTCATGCAATAAATGGTTGAATCAATGACATGAGTGATTTCTGTTATGTTTATGTTTTATTTATGTTCAGGTCTCTAAGCTGAATATTTTCCAAAGGAGCGCTGACTAAAGCAGCACTAAGTCTAAAAAGTTGAACGAATGGATAAGCGTTTTGCTCATCACTGTCACATCTCACAATTCTCAAGTCATGTAAAAAAAAAAAAGATGAAATAACAATGACATTTTTTTTTATCAGAAGCCACCCAAAAAATGTAACTAGATAAAAAAAATGTATGAAATGAAATTGTATTTTGCATTTGTGCAAGCAGTTAGGAAAGCAAAATTGTGCAAGCAGTTGCGCAAAATGGGCTTACCTTGTTTATGAGTTTCACTTGCTGCTAAAGTCTTGTCCTAAACCATGTCTCTATGTCCCTCTCTCTCTCTCTCTCTCTCTCTCTCTCTCTGTCTCTCTCTTTCTCTCTCCCCCACCCGCCCTCCCCTCCAGGCTGGGTTTGAGCTGGTGTCGGTGGACGGGGTCGCCCTGCAGGGGGTCACCCACCAGCACGCTGTGGACATCATCCGCCGAGCCTTCAGCAACAAGGCCAGAGACCCCATGGTGTTCATCGTCAAGGTGCCCAAGAGCCTCGTGAATGGAGAGTAACCCCCCCCCCCTCACTGTCATCTGGGACACACCGGTCCAACATCAGAGACCCTCGAACACAACAGAACAAGACAGCTGAATTACTCTGGGGTCAGCCATGACTTTTCTGACACTCAATATTTGAGGCGAGGATTGGAGAAGGATTCACTACTCTGCAGTAGGGGTGGGGAAAGAAAAAAACGATTCAGCATAGCATCGCGATATTTTGCGTGGCAATATTGTATCGATACACGGACGCCAAGTATCGATCTTTGATTGCAAATACAAATTAAACTTTTTAGTACTAGAATAATAAAATCAACTGCTTTTTCAGTCCACTGGATAGTGGAGTTTTTTTCTGGTGAGGTCTGATTGAAGTGAGATGAACAGACTGAAACATTTTTTACTTATTAGATAAAACGGATGTTTTCCTTTGGGGACATAATTTGCAGTTGAAAAAAGTTAATAAATCGCAATATGTTATCGCAATACTCAGCATATCACAAAATGTTTAAAATCGCAATATCATATCACGACATAAGTATCTTGATAATATCGTATCGTCATGACTTAAGTATCGTGAGTATATCATATCATGGGGCCTCTGTTGATACCTACCCCTACTCTGCTGTACTCAGGCAACCGGTAGGTTGCTGGTTCGATCCCCGGCTCCTCCTACCGAGTGTCGATGTCTCCCTGAGCAGCACACCTAACCCTAACTGCTCCCGACGAGCTGGCTGTTCCCTTGCATGGATGACACCGTCGTTGGTGTATGAATGTTTGTATGAATGGGTGAAAGTGAGGCACTAACCACATGTTAGTAAAGTGCTTTGGTTTGACCCGAAGAGGGCACTCTTGTGCCTTATTGTTGGAATGATGACGGCATGTCCCACATAGTTAAGAGATGCAGAGCAAAAAAATGTCTGCAGTAATCCAGGATGTTCTGGCCAGAAATCTCCCTTTAAACATGGCAGTAAAGCGGGTTTCTTTGAGGAAATACGCTTGAGGGGCGCTGCAACGTTGATTTCAGTTGAGAAAACGAATCATTGCTATCAATGCCTAAACTGAAAAATACAAACGTCATTTATCATTTAGAGGAAAAAGAAAAATAAGTTGTTGCTGGGAACCTACATTATCTATGTCTGTGCCTTATAACACTGTGCTTCAACGAGACTAAAAAGATTTTGGTCTCTTCGGTCTGACAACAAAACTAAAAGCGGAATAACGACCTGACTAGAGAGTTTCATTGTCATTTATTTTATTAAAAACATAGTAACTTGGTTTTCCAGAAATGTACAGCATGAAAATATACATTTAATGTCTTCATACAAATACTGTGGATTATAAAACTCTAAGGAACCAGCACACAAGCGTTCACACGTGTTACTTACTGGCGGAGCACAACAGGGCATACGGAACATTGCTTTGGTCTATTCACAGTGGCTATGCATTGTTGAGATTTACAACACCTCTATAAGATAACTGTTATACATCACCATTTAGGACTTGTTGTAATAGGGATATCTACAGTGATCTATGAACATTACTGTTCAGCTACCAGTGATACAGGAACGTGTGTGTGTGTGTGTGTATGGTAACAGGAAGTTTAAACGCACAAGATGGATTCCGATACTCCAAGGGTTTATGGGAAACCCGCATCAGCCCTGTCGTAACTGTCTAATGGTCAGCCATGGCTGGTTAAAACAAGATGGCCAACATGTTGTGAGGGAACAATTGCTAAATCTGTATGTTCAGTGCATGGTACCCAACCTCAACAGATGTACAAAAAGCTTTTTCAAAATGGAGTAACATAAAATACAGAACTCAATTGAAAAACCCAAACACAGAACATGCTGCACTACTAGTAAAAAAACAAAAAACTCAAATCACGGTCCCGTTGATCCGATAGTAAATGTGTACATTATCTGTTAAGCCAGCAACAGAAAACCATGGAATGCAATCACATGTGAGAAGTGTTCATGTGTCTAATGAACACCTTGTTTATATTGCTACCGGCCGACTCAAACCACTCCACCCATAGAAGAATCACTCAGGTTGTCTTCACCCACGCTGCTCTAACGGACTCCACAGACCAAAATGGCTTCAAATTCTTCTCCATTCTTGCCAACATCATACAGTATCTGTCCAGATGCAGAAACATAATTACAATCAGAGTCAGATTGGGTGTTTTTCCAATATAATAATGTAACTATCTGCCTTTTGATTCCACATGCTGGGAATATTTCTTATATCAGACCAAAACAACAGCATGTTAACCGTTTCCACTCATAAGTCAGAGCTCACCCGCATAAACCCCCATCCTCACCATCCTGTGTGTGTCAGTTATTAAATTATGTGGGCGGTCTGGTTTGAGTGAGTCAGTAGCACAGATGGATAATGATTTCTGGAACTGAGTGTGTTTGTGTGTGTGTGTGGGGGGGGGGGGGCACGGCGCCCAAGCCGGTCCAGGTTTTATCACACAGCTTGACCAAAACAAGAGGCGGGTATTTAAAGCTCTGTGGGTGACGTTGCCTGTGGAGTCTCCGTCAATCTGTGGTCGGTTTTTACTACTTCCCTTGTTCAAGACTGGATTTAGAAACCACAACACGGTGCCAGAAGGAGGGAGAGCGGAGAAGAGATCTCTTCGTGTAAAGGATTTGGCTTTCTAACTGAGATGATTAGAATACAGAAAACAAGACCATACTGTAAACTGCAGATCTGCTTATTTTGCCCCCATGTCTATGATTGTCTCCAAATAAGGAGAAGATATATTTACATATGTATATGTATATATTTACATATATATAATTTTAACAGACAAAAGTGCAAATCCAGAAGAGGTGGAGCTGTAGCAGGACAGAGGGGGAAGAGGAGGGGTGTCAGATTTCCGTGGCGGCGATCTCGTCGAAGTGGATCTCGTTACCGCTGCCCTCGTCGTCCTCGTCGCGGCTGTCCAGCTCCTTGCTGAGGTCGCGCAGCGCCCGCTCCAGCGCCTGGTTGCGCCGGTACATCTCCACGTAGTTGTGCTGCAGCTGCTTCTGGTAGTGGATGACCTTGTCCTTCTCCTCCTGCCACACGCGCCGCTCCTCCTCGAAGCCGCCCATCTGCTCCTCGGCCCGCTGCCTCTCCCGCGCCAGCTCCGCCCGCATCCTATCCATCTGCAGCCGCATGCCCTGCAGGGCCTCACCGCCGCCTCCGCAGCCCTGCCGCTGGGCTTTGGCCTCGTCGCTCTCGTACGCCAGGAGGTGCTCCTCCGCCTCCTTGAACACCTGGCAGTGGCGGATGCCCGGGCTCTGGCCCTGGCTCGCCGGCGCCTCCCTGAGACGGGCCAGCTCCTCCTCCAGGCGGCCCACCTTTTCCCGCAGGAGCTCTGCCTCGCTCTTGCGCCGCTGCAGCTCGTTCTCACACACCTCCAGCTCAAGAGTGCGCGTGCGGCCGTTGGACTGGGCCTCTTGGAGCAGGGCCTGGTTGTTGGTCAGCTCGCCCCGGCCGTCCCGGAGCTGCCCTCGCAGAGACACGATCTCGCCCACGCGCTGCGCCAGCTCGCCCTGCACCTCCTTCAGCTGCTGCTTTAGCAGGGAGATCTCCCCAGACTTCTGGCACACCTGGGGGGGTCACGTTCAGGACAAACATAAGATGTGGTTCATGTTGTTTCCAATGTGCTTTGGACCCCTAGCGAATTCCCCACTCAGCTAGCGTTTAGAACCAAGATGGCCACTAGGTGAATAGGGCCCATAACCTGGTAGAAACTTTGTGGCTTGGTAGAAAAACACCTATAACACTGTGATGATCAAATGACTAAATAGAAAAAAACTAGCGTAGTGGCTGTGGGAATGTCAGGGACGTTAAGATGAACTTCAGTATTGTGAGAGCTTTGTGAGACTTATTCAAACCAACTCAAGCGTTATGTTTTCACATACTCTGCAATCCACGCTGTGAGATCACATCATTGTTAATGACATTTCTTAAGACTCTTGGAAGTGAACTTGGAGGGCTGTTCGGCAGAGTGAAGGAAATCAAATCCATTATTGATTTCTGTCTGGATGTTAAATAGACACAGCAGGCAGTGTTTAAAAATGTCTGCTCTCCAAAGGTACCTGTGCCATTGCCGAGATTATCCCACTGAACTACATTATAATTGATCCTAGAGATGGATGAGGCCTGAAGCTCCCGAACTAGTCCAGAGTGGAATTACTTCCCCGAAATATTGCTGGAAATAGTGATTGTTTGGCAACAGAACACACTTGAATTATACAGAACATGCCGTTTCATTACCATCATATGGATTTATGGGCATTACTAATTTTCTATTTTCGAACAACTTCATTTTATTCAACTGTTTTGCTTGTTATGCCATTTTGTTTGCTATTATCGTCCTGGGATCCCTGTTTCTGTGTTCCTTCGCAAGGTTTCTTCCCTAAAGGTGTTTCCTTGTCCTTTTAGAGGGCTTAGGGTTTTGTATAATGTGATGTGTGAAGCACTTTGGGACCAAATGTGATTAAGGGCTGCTACACATAAAATGGACTTTGCTTGATTGCAAGTGGCAGCCGTGACCACCTGTTTGTAAAGCTCAGGCGGGAGAGAATAGCATGTTGTTCCTCTAACGGCCTACAGGTGGTTCACTGTAAATTTAAAAACATCATACACAGAAAATGCAATAAAAACTGGGATTTCAAGAAGTGGTCAAACATAGAGAGATAAAATTAGATATAAAAGAACAACATTAAAACATTTGAATAGACATACAAATATTCTACAAATGCCAGTCTGTACTGGTGGGTTTTTTATTACACTCTGACACTTGACTTGAGTCTACTCTGGGCGGCTCACCTCCCACTTGGTCTCCTCGAGGCGCGGGCCAATCTGGATCTTCTCGTGCTCGTAGGAGGAGCAGCGCTCCTCAAGCTGCTCCCGCTCCTGCAGCAGCTGGGAGAAGTCCTCCTGCAGCTTCTTCTTCTCCTGCTGGAGTTGGTACACCTGGAGGAGAGGACCACAGTGGTGGTGAAGGTCATGGTCCCATTTCATGTCCTCTAATACTCCAAAGTAGGGCTGCAACAATTAGTCCATTAATCGATCGACAGAAAAATTTATCAAATCACATTTTTATAATGGATTAATCGTTTAGGCCATTTATCTAGTACAAATACCAAACATTTGCTGCTTGACGCTTCAGAAATTCAAAAGGTTCATGGATCATTATAAAATGAATACTTGACATCAGACTTGACATCAGACATCACTTTGGAATCTGGTAACTTGTGATGGGTATTTGCTATTATTTATGACACTTTCTAGACTAAATGATTCATTAAAAAAAATGATTGTTCAATTAATCGTCTATGAAAGTGATTGTTAGTCGCAGCCCTACCCCACAGCCTAAAGCTTAATCTATACTTTATACTGCACTTACAAATAGCTGCCGTGGGTCTCTCTATGTTACCCGCGTGGCAAAGAGTGCCAGCCGCCATAGCTTATGTGCACCTCTCCAAAAAATGGACTACACGTCGGGACACAGAACCCTAAATGCAGACACCCACACCGCATAGACACCCACGCCACGGAGACACCCACGCCACGGAGACACCCACGCCACGGAGACACCCACGCCACGGAGACACCCACGCCACGGAGACACCCACGCCACGGAGACACCCACGCCGGGGAGACACCCACGCTGCGGAGACACCCACGCTGCGGAGACACCCACGCTGCGGAGACACCCACGCTGTGGAGACAGCCGCGCCGCGTTGACACCCACGCTGCAGAGAAGTATAATTCACTTTACTCTGCTTCCCTGCCATTCTGAGACCGGACATCGGTGAAGGCTTTTCCTCTGCAACATTTGTCATACAATTCCATCTGTAATTGGCTTGGCGGTTCTGAACCGGTTACGGTCCGAAGAAGTACGTCTCGTTAGGCGGCACAAATGACACGATAAGGACACACGCGGCTGGAAGCAGGGCAACCAGAGAGAATTGGGAGCAATCTTGGGCATGTGGCGTCGTTGATATTTCACTCTGTCCAAGCCTGGCTGCTGGAGCGCGGGGACATGATGGATACTCCTGCTCTAGCTCACATGCTCTTGCTTTCAGCCACTATGTAGGTCAATGCACCACATTAAGGCGACACCGTCTTAAAATCCATATCACAAAAAACAGTGGCTTGAGAACTTGAAAAGATAGAAAAACTTTGGTCAGGAACTCTTTGCAAACAGGAACCTTTGACTCCGTGTGTGTGCAACCAGAGGGTTCCTGACCTGTAACTGCAGCACCTGCTGGGCCCGCTGGGACTTCTGTGAGGCGGTCTGCATGCGGGTGGCGCAGCCCTGCCTCAATTCCTCCAACTCCAGCTCACAACGCTTCTGCTTCTCCTCGTAGACCTGCAGACAGAGAAGGGGGGAGAGGAGAGGGGGAGAGGAGAGTGGGGTTGAGGCTCCCCTTAAAAAAAGGTCTTTGTATGCTGAGTTGGATTTTTACAGAGCCGTACCTTTCAAACCAAATCTGATACAAATTATGCACAGCACAGGATTAACTTTTCAACTGCCATGGTGTTACCTCATGTAAACAGCAGTAGGGTCATGGGTCAGGGTCAAAAATATACACCTAGTCAAAATGTGACGGAGGGAATGGACATTACATCAGACCTCTGGACGGTCTCTGGATGCAGCGACCCCACTGACCTGGCAGATGGCCGCCTCGTTCTCATCCAGGTTGTCCCGGAGCAGCTGCAGCTCGAGGTCCCGCTCCCGCAGCTTGTCCTCCAGGTCCCGGACAATGCCCTCGTAGCCCTCCAGGGGGGCCGGGGAGCGCCCCACAGAGCCGTTGTCCGACAGGGGCCGCCCGCGGCCGCCCAGCGACCCGGAGCCCGTACTCTTGCTGGACGATGAGCGGCCACTGTCCGAGTTGGAGTGTCCATGGCCGTTGACTTGGGGGGGGGGGGGGGGGGGGTGGAGAATCGATTTACTTAAATACTGTGATTTATTTATTTTTAATGCCAGTATGTTTTTTGTTTTCACATTAAATGGATACAAGAAGTACACTACAGTAGTATGTAACCTTCCCTTAAACTCTCCCAGTATAGCAATGATGCTGCAGAAATACAAGTCAGAAAGACTGACTGAAATATGATTTTTGGAAATATGCCTCATGATATACAGTCTCTAGAAGTGTATGATTCAACTTTTTCACATAGTCTAGTGTTAAAAAAAGTAAACAAATTGGAATAAATCGTAATATCAAATCGCAATACTTAAAAACCGCAATACATATCGAATCAGCACCCAAGTATCGTGACAGTATGGAATAAGGAGATCGTCCCAGACCTACCGTTGACCGGTGCGGGGCCCTTCACGGGCTCCGGGTGGCCCCCGGGTGCCTCCGCGGACCCCAGGCTGTAGCTGGCTCCCGGGTACGGGGGCAGGCTGGACAGGGAGGTCCGTCCAGAGTCAGACATGGAGCAGGACTGGCTGGTGGCCGGACCCCTGCCACCATAGCTGCTACGCTTGTCCGAGCAGGAGGGCGAGGCATCCGTGTGGGTGGGGCTAAGCAAGTTCAGGTTGTTCTGGCTCCCGGATTGGCTGGTGGGGCCATGGCGGGGGGACAGGTACTGCATGGAGCTCCGGCTCTTGGGAACCACGGGTTTGAACGCTGTGGGCCGCAGCACGGCGTTCTCCATGTTCTGCAGGTGTGATATGGATTATAACCTTAAGATGCCTTCAGTCATGCTCCAAGCTTTAATTTCATACAGAGCACATGTTCAACTGAAATGTTGATACTAGGTCAAACATTCCCTGGAAAGTCACTCTGCATTGTAACATTTCTAAGTGACACTAAATCACGGATTTAAGTGAACACAGACTTACCATCTCCAATTTCCCCGAAATTGGAACCAGCTTGGGAGGGGGTCCTCCCATGGTCCCGTTCCAGCCGGCTCCGCTTTTGACTTCGTCAGGGTGGCCGGTGAGGCTCGGGGGTGTCACGCGTCTGACGGTCCAGTCCCCGACGTACTCCTCGTTCAGATAGGCGTAGGTCTCGTCGTTCCCGGCGCTCCTGCTGGAGCTTGCCGAGTTCTGTCTCTTGACTGGCGGCGGCGGTGATCGGCGCAGGAGGAGGAGGGGGTCCGTGGGCGAGTCCGGACCCAGGCCGGCCCCGGGCGTTGGCCGGCGGGTGTGCCTGGTGCTCTGGTCGACCGTCGCACGGCACTGGCGGTCGTGGTAGGGGGCGGGCCGAGGGGCGATGAGGCTGCTGACAGAGCCCATGTTCTCTAGCGAGGGTGGCGGGGGCGCGGGGCCCGAGGGGGACCCAGGGCCGGAGGGGCGTCGGCTGCGGGTTCCTCCGCCGAGGCCTGGCTTGTGGTGCTCAGCAGAGACGGGCAGCGGCTGAACCAAGGCCATGGCGGCTGGTCCGCGGGGCAGCTCGCTCTGAAACAAGTTCCAGGAGAGGGAAACACTGAATAAATAGTTGCTTTGCCATTTTCAGGAAAAGGTCAGACTTGCGAGACATTGCTAGAAGAATGCATGTTTTGCTTCCTAGAGCCTGGCCAAGTGGACCTATAAACATTCAAGGCCATGTCGATCGTTGAACCTTCGACAAAGCAGATGATTACTCTGGGGTTAGACAAGAGCACTGTTCTGCCTCTGGGAACTCTGGAAGAACATGATACTGATTATACTGTAAACCCAAAACCCAGACAAAACAACAGGGAGCCCGGGGGGACGATGAAGACCAAAGAGTACAGACACTGGGACCACACACACAGCTGGGACACGACTATTCACTGAACCCATTCAAGCTGCAAAATAAGTGGGCTCAGGGCAGCAGAGAGCAAAGGGTTTATTCTACTTTACGAGTAGGAGTTGCAAAGTGGTTCCCGACAGGCTGGCTACTTTGATTGTCAGTAACAGAGTTACAACTTAAGAATCAGAATCAAAGGAAGCAAAACAAGAAGAGAGAGGCCAGATTGAAATCTGAATTTAGAAAGTTTAGTTTTTGCTAGGTGCAATTCATACAGATGAGAATATTATATATATATATATATATATATATATATATATATATATATATATATATATATATATATATATGCGCCATTTGGTGGACGGTTTTAGCCAAAGCGTCTTACAATACCGTGATACATGTGCATACATTTTTGGCATGGGTGGTCCCAGTAGGAATCAAACCCCTAACCCTGGCAACGATAATGCCATGCTCTACCAGTTGAGCTGGTGAGGACCATAATCATGACCTTTGCCTCTGGAGGCGGGAGGAAGAACAATGCCGCGTCGAGTGAGATTAGACAGCGTTGGTCAACAGCTGTGGTCTGAACACATGGTCACTGTGAGTTCCCAGGAGACAGGGAGATCCGAGTGACAGGTGTGTCTAGTCCTGTCTCACTGGCTGTTTCATCCACACACCAACCACAAGAGAAAGTTGTACAACTGAAGGATCATTGCATTGATGCAGTTTCCCCGAAGAAGATAAAGTGAGATCTACTGAGCAGGACACAAACAGATTTACTGCCCACAACGTTTAGGTTGATCGAATTGCACCAGAACATTTCCCTCTGTAGGGCTTGTACATCGCGACATCACATCACTATGACCGCCTCCATTTTGGAAGCATAGGAGCATCGGAATGTATGTTGGCAGTTATGGTTTTTGGTAATTGTTTAGTAATTAATAGTGAAATGATTTGTCATTATGGGGAGACATTGTTGTGTTTTAAAATGCCACAGCTTTTCTCATGCGAGACGTGGCAAAATACAGTTGTTATTTTCTAGGTTAAGGTACATTTACATTGCTTTAGGATTTTGAAGTATAAAGCAGTTTAAAGTACGACAACTCTCTTGAGTCCTCTCAATATGGTGGAGTATCGTCAACAAAAATCCCATAATGCATTCTGATGTACAAGCCCTGTTGGACTTTCTGTACCTAATAATAATAATAATACATTTTATTTATAAGCGCTTTTACAGGTGCTCAAAGACACTTTACATTCAAAATCACAGTATAAAATAAAATAGCAATAATGCTCCCAACCCTTCCTGATGGGCCCTATACAAAACTGAGACACTTAACAAAGTGGAGGGCCCTGTCGGCATCGAGCGAGTGGGGTGATAAATAAGGTGCTGTTGGAAACCGGAGTACGTCGTTCCAGCCAACACTGTCAGAGTCTCTGCCAGTCTGACCCCAGCAGGCTAGCAGGGCTCACACCCAGCTAGCCTGCCAAATGGACCAGCACAATCCTGCTAAAAGTCCACTGTGATTACAAGATGTTAATTAGCACATTCAAATCCCTCTGATCCCTAATTACAGAGTCAGAATATACAACTAACTATTGCCAGTATAAAGAGTGATGTCTTTATGAAAATGAAAGAAGCTCATTAAGAACAAACTGATTTTTAACTGAACAAAGGCCAGGGTAATTTTCTCGTCCTCCATGCATACAGACCCAGAAAGGTAAGC
This sequence comes from Merluccius polli, assembly GCA_030340625.1. Taxonomy (NCBI): domain Eukaryota; kingdom Metazoa; phylum Chordata; class Actinopteri; order Gadiformes; family Merlucciidae; genus Merluccius; species Merluccius polli. Next base: position 116,832 of record JAOPHQ010004854.1, read on the forward strand.
CTGCTAAATATAGTGAATGGGAACAATGCCGCCAGGTGAAAGAAGTGTAATTAACCTATTACCTTGTTCGGAGAACCTGCTTAATAACGGGAGGCTTCTAAACACACATTCACTTCTGCTTCCACTAACCACACATTCAGAGTAATTGAACGGACCAAAACGACCCACCTCCCACAAAAAAAAGAAATAACCTAAATCCCGGCCTTCCCCTCAGTTCTCGACATTGCTGCCCTTTGCGGCGCATTCCAGAGCGTGGGCATTATCGGTCAGGAGGTCCCGTGTTGCTGCCCTCCACCTCCTTTCCCCAGTGAATAGCGTCTAATCCCTCCAGACTCCAGACGAGTGAAATGATGCAGGATTTCAACTGGGGGGGGGGGGGGGGGCCTTTGAAGTGCCTTTGGTATAACTATGGTGCGCTCTCCCTATTTCCATCAGTTGTCATGGTGACTGGGGCCCCTAGGAACCAGAAAATGCTGAAAGAGCTGAGGAGGGGAAATAAAGGGGTTCTTAAACCAACACTGGAGTAGAATAAAGAGGATACTTTTAATGGAGAAGGATAACTTGGAGGATGGAGAAAGAAATTAAACATATGTTTGTTTTATATGTAACTTTTCGAAGACAGTGAATGTAGGACCCATTTCATGTTTTATGTGACAGTTAATGTTCATTTGTTTGGAGTAGTTTATTTGTGAGGCCCACTAGATGGAGATTGAGGCCTGAGTTTGTTTGATGACACATTGACACCACAGGTGTGCTGGATGCTAGAGGCACATCACTATCAACTGTGGTTTACATGATTCAAGTTTAAACATGTAAACATTTAAAGACTAACTATGCTTTGTTAAATAATAAATGCAATACCTGTTTTATGATAGAGATTCACTTTATTCATAATGTGTTGGGAGCACATCAGCGGTGCCCACCATCTCAGCCAGGTTTGGGACTTGGGACTGGACCAAGTGACTTATTGAATTCCTCTTTAGAAGCTCACTCGCAGAGATTATGGTCCCTACATGGAAAAGGCTGAAACCAGTCAACAGGTGAAAAAATCCCAAGTAGAGAACACACACACACACACACACACACACACATACACACTTAGAAACATACAGTACACAGAGGCTTTACTGTCCCTCAGTTGACAGAAGCAACGTCACACAAACGCTTCAGATCCACTGACTGGTTAAGCTTGTACTAAATCTCTCACACCATGAATGCCGAATCCAGGGCCGCAAGTCTAAAAATATTAAAAAATACAGCCCACAAGCTACTCAATGTGTCGGGAGGAGCTAAAAACAACTGCTCTGTAGAACCTGGATGGAGACAGGAGAGGTGGGGCAGAGCCAGGTCAGAATAGAGAGGGAGAGAGATTGACGGCCAGGAAGAGAAACAACAGACGTGTGTACAGTGGGGCTGAGCAGCGCCTGCATGAACAACTAGTAACAAACACACTTCCGGAAATTGCCCTCCCTTCTCCTCCGCAGTTTATTTGTCTTTTTTCTCACCCACCTCTTCCTCAAACTCAGACAAGTCCCACACACTCTCTCTTCTCTTCCATCCAATATACACATCTCTCCCCCTCCCTCTCGCTCTCCCCCTCTTCTCCCCTACCGCTCTCCCTCTCTCCGCCCCTCTTCATCAATCCCATATTCAACTCTCTCCCCCTCTTCTCCCACCTCATCGCCGTCTACACCTCTCCGTCCCTCTTCTCTCCCACCTCTACCTCTCCTCTCATCTTTTACACACCTCTCCTTCCCTCTTCTCCCATCTCTCTCTCTCTCTCTCTCTCTCTCTCTCTCTCTCTCTCTCTCTCTCTCTCTCTCTCTCTCTCTCTCTCTCTCTCTCCTCTCTCTCTCTCTCTCTGACCACGGGGAAAGTGGAGCATGCAGCGAAAGTGTGACAAAGTTATTTCAGTTCTCCAGACAGGGCCGTGGCCCTAGCGGACGCTGGCTGTCGCCGTGCCAAGTGCACGGCATTCCGAGCACATCTGGGCCCGCTGTTGGTGACACACCGGCGGCCAATGTTTCACACGGTGAAACTTTCGGCGAGGTCCGTGAGAACAAAATGCCGTGATTGCGGAGAAAACGGGCAAACGCATTCCTACCGTGCCAAACTTCTTTTTCGGCGCTTCTTGCACCTCCGAGATTTTATGACTTGCCGAAATCGGGCAATGCGGCAATGCGGACATTGCGTGCGATTGGTCAGAAAAGGAAGCAAGGTGGGCGTGGTTTATTTTGATCTGATTTCCCGTCTCCACGCAGACCGACACTGGTCTTAACGGAACGCTGAGTGACCAAAACCGAAATCGTGTTGAGTATAAAACAAGTTCACGGCGAAATAAAATATACTTCTTTTGAACCATGCTGACCGCTTTAGCTCCATAGAGGAGTGAATATCATGCATCCAAAGAAACGGATCCATTCATTTCAATGAATTGTACTGCAATTGGTTCTGTTGTTGCACTTAAGATTATTGGCAAGTCCAGACCAGGCAGAGGGCCCCCATTCACTGCATTTCTCATTCTTTCTTTTGTTACATACACACTGACACGCACACGCGCACACATTCCAGGGGAACTTTCCACAACCTTCCACTGCCTTTGTTTTTGCTTCAATGAAAGACACTTGGAGAGAAAGTAAAAGAGAGGGGAGAGAGGGAGAGAGACAAATCTAAATGTAATTAGTGACAACTATGATGCTTCTGCAGTTGTTCCCACTAGAATAACAAACACAATGTACAAAAACAAAAAAACATGATAGGCCTATGACGTTAACGCAAAATTAACTTTTTTGTCCACCGGCCAAATGGCTAGTGACTATTTAAATTTTGCCAGCCACTCAATAGATTACCATTGTTTTTTTGGCTGGTGAGTGAAGCAAATCTACCAGCATTTGGCTTGGGGCTGGTGCTCGTTTTGACTTTAAGCAAACAAATATGCCATTGAATGACACAGTGATTGCTGATGTTTTTTCTCAGGCCGTGCCCATTCATGCCCGTCGATTCCAAGCAGTGAAGTTTTAAAACTTCTCTCCTCGTTCAGCTCCAGACGTTGGAAAAAGTGTGTGTTACTCACCCCTGCTTGATCGCTGCATCGCTATGTCTACTGCTCGACCAGCTCTCCTCCACCATGCAGTTCCCAGATCAGACCTCAACACACACACACACACAC
>JAOPHQ010004854.1:122500-137500 GCA_030340625.1 Merluccius polli
ATTCCCCTCTCTCTCTCTGTTCCTGCCCTAGTCTCTCTCCCCTTTCCCATGGATCCATAAGTGGGTCAGTGAGTTTGTCCTTCAGGCACAAGACCTGAAGGGAAGGTGAAGAGATGGCGGTTGGGTCCGGTGACAGGGGGCGCTGGGGGGTGGATGAAGTGAGGCTTGATGAACTGAAGGCCGCAGTATACTCGCTGTTCCCCAGCTGTCGCGCGACAATGTGTCGTCACAGGAGCGCCGTAACTATTTATACTCGCGTTGGTGGCCGCGACAGTAGTTGCAGTCTTCTCCTGAACAGAGGTGGCGCCACTGAGGAAAGGCGACCATTTTTCTATTGCTATTTCTACACACTAGAAGAAGAGATATACTAATACTGGTACCCCTGTGTCTTTAATTTCTTACACATCATTAGCCATTCAGTTAAGGTTTAGTTAACCGGGATGTCTCTCACTATACAGCATTATGTCTATTACTTTACATTGCTATTATTCTACATCACTGCCACACCTGGTCAGCCATCAACATTCCTGTATGGCAGCAGTTCTCATATGAATAGTGTTTGTAAGCATCTTTCTTAATAACTTAATGATTATCTTATATACTTTTATTTTATAACTTAATGCCGCTTTGAGATAGTTTTTCAGCCACGTAATTCCACTCGTCTTTGACCACAACAACAGTAGACAACACTTACGTAAAACCGGTTTATTAGCGAAAGAATATAGGCCCACACCACACAATAAAATAGAACATATAAAGAAAGAAGCCTTAGCAATAAGGCGCATTAAAATGTGCCTTCGAACTCGTCCGTGTTTGTTTCCGCTTTGTCGCGCGCCGCTGAAAAAAAAAGAGAGGTGCGCGACACGGCGCGACCGGGCCAAAATCCTGTCGCGCTGGCGAGATCTACGTCATTTTGTCGTCACAATGTCGCGCGACAGCTTGGGAACGGCGAGTATACTGTGGCCTTTAGGCTTTAAGAAGTGAAAGGTCACTCTTGGACTTAACAACATAACAGATCCCTGAAGGACCTTTAAAGTCACTTAATTCATATTTATCTACATCAAAAAAACAACATACAAAAACATTAACTAAAAGTCTATTCACACTTGTGTGAATAGAGTCCAACAGTGGCACCCAGGGAAAGTCTAAATGCTCAGGGAACACCCTCAAGGGGGCTGTTAAATGTATAGTCAGTGATCCTAATTCAATACACTTTTTGTAAAATTCAGCAAATATCTCCTCACGGTCCGCTAGCTGGCTGCTCTGTGTGTGCACTGAAAACAAATCTGGTGTTTATACACAGCCCAGGCTCTGTAAATGGGAAACAGACAAAGTGGCTCGGACTGAGCCATTCCAGCAGGGGGCGTTCAGGCTCGTGCACACAGTGGAGGGAGAGGGGAGACGGGGGACGGGGGGTGCTAACGTGCTAATCGCATTGTCAAGAAGGAGAGATGGCCGAGAAACAGCCAAAGAGGAGAAGGTCAGAGGACATAAATTGAAAAAGAAGGGCTATGATGGGAGTGTGTATTTGTTTTGGTGTCGAGTTCTAATATCAACCATCTTCCCCCGGAATCGCTGACTATAACTTTAAGGTAAGATCAATCTTTATCAATCCCAGAGGGGGCAAATCCAAGACGTACAACGAGGGCCAAAGATTAAAATGTGAAAGCCATTATCTGGGGCCCAGGGTGCATCATCACCGTGTGTCTGGGGCCTGGGGCCCTGGACTCGCTCTCATCCATCACACAGGCCCGGCTCCGTGTGGCCCCGCCGGCCCACTGCATCTGGTATGGCTCATTTCCACAAAAAAACCTCCTTGAAACCATGTCCTCACCCAAGCCCACCTGTACCTGACCCTTGATCTGTTTTGCATTTCCACCGCAAACAGCTCCCCTAAAATGTAGGCGGGGTTCATAGCCATGTAACTAGCATGACGTCATTCAACGCAACAACAAAATGGAATGTTTGAATGTTTTGTGCTTTCTCTTCTCAGTATGTGGATGTTTATTATAACAAGGAGACAAGCTTTGTTCATGTTTTAAAAAGGAAATACAAATAATTTGGCTTTGTTGTGGGGTGTTTATACTGGTAGTCTCCGTCGCAATCGATGTGATATTTAAAAATGGCAGTTTGTGCGTTGAGTCCATTGTTGCGCAAAGTGGCGATCCTGTTGACCAATCAACGGTTTGTAGTGTTTCTAGCGCCATCTTTAAGTCCCAGGTCAGTGAGCTAGGAACCTCAACCGAGAGGTAGCGAAAAAAACAGACAGTACCATCCAAAACTTTTGCCAATGGAAATGCGAAAATAACCGTTCCAATGTGTGACGAACAAACTGAACTAAGCCCAAGTAGTGGTTGGTGGAAATGAGGCTGTATTTACAAAAGAAAGCCCGGCGTCTGGTAGAGAAAGGCCGTTCATCAGCTGCCTCTGTGTAGGGGCCTCCGCTGGGAATTGGAGCTAAATCAGGCTCCTGTACCAGGCAACCCTGTGGACCAAACCCCCCAAATCACAATAACATCCTATTGGGCTTGTACATCACAACTAATCATGGGATTTGTTTTGTTGGTGATAATCAGTACTACAACTCTAAAGTGATCTTTAGTACTGTAAAATCCTTAATCAACGTAAATATACCGTAACCTAGGCTAATGAAAACTTTGTTTGGCCACGTTTCACATGAGAAATGCTGTGGCAGTTTAAAACACGTTTCCCCTTAATGACAAATAATTTCATGATTAATGACGAGACAATGACCAAAAAACCATGACTACCAACCTAATAATTAACATTCCAATGCTCCTATGCATCCAAAATGGCGGCGGTCATTGCGAGGTGACATTGCGATGTACAAGCCCTATAGTACTGAGCCATGGGGGCACGTGCCCACACCCACCCCTCCAAAACGAAAGCCACTCAGACGCTTCAATAGTAGAGTGGAGGACTGAAGTGGAGTTGTAAATCCATTAGACTTGTTGTGTGTGTGTGTGTGTGTGTGTGTGTGTGTGTGTGTGTGTGTGCGTGTGTGTGGTGTTGTCTTGGCAGGCCGCCGAGCCAGCCGCACGCTCTGTTTTAATGCCCGCCGTGCCAACGAGATTGGGGTTACACCCACACGCTCCAAAACACAAACATCCATGATTAAGATCCGTAGCCATCTCCCACACGACGCTCCCCGCCCCTACCCAGCAGGAATGTGTGAACAGCTACACTTAGTGGGACGGAAACGCTCTCCGTGTTCGGTGTGCAGAACCAATCCACTTGGAAATGCAGCAAATTCTCGCTCGAAAATACCCCTCTTTCCACAACGACAACAAAAATAGGACAACAAATAAATAAATAGCTCAAGGGTCATCTTTTTCAAAAGCATCTGTGGAGCTCAACGACATCCCCAATATTGTTTCCATAAAAATCTAATTTCAAGGGAAGGTTAAGAGACTGGGAGGGTTCCTAGAGGGTGAAATCCTGGCTGTCCGTCTCACGCCATCAGCCAACCTGTGTAGAGTACTAGAGCCCCTTGACGTCTTGTTTTCTAATGGAAAACAAACGTATATTTGGTCCAGCCCTGGTCTTTACCTTTCAATGGCGCCCTGTCTTCTGCTGCTGGAGGCCGGAGAGAAGCAAGGGGAGCGGGTCCGGCTGAGCATCCCAGGAAATCACATCGACAAGTGGAGCCGTCTATCTCTTACTCCCGGGACTCCTGGGCTGAGGAGAGGAGAGCATTACAGAGAGACAGAGATAGAGACAGAGACAGAGACAGAGACAGAGCGAGAAAAGTCAGCAATGAACAAATATGTTTACACAGAACCAACCAGACACATGGAAAAAGCTGACTCACTATGGCAGGGCACTCAAAACAAGGAAGGTGGACAACAGACTGGCTTTTCATAGTGAACCCCCGCCTCTCACTCACAGAGTATAGAACAAGTTTGGCCGTTGATCTTCCTGCACTGTGACAAAACATTTTTTGAATAAAAGTTTTGTTTTGGGCTCTGCAATTTAAAAAGGGTTGTGTGGATCACCAGCAATGTTGACTAAATGGAAAAGGGCCAGTGTTGACATGGCCTGTGGCGGTTTGCCCCTCTTTCCCCCTCCTCTTAACTGGTGGAACTGGAATTCCCCAAAGACAGGAAGTGGGAAAACACACTGCGCTCATCTGGGGAAAAACACTCACTGCACCGTTTAAAAAATGTAAATAAAAAAACGTAAGAAGTATGAGAAGTGATGATCTCTGCTCATAGGGGAAATCAACGTTGGTTAATCAACTAGTCGGTAGTAGCTCAGGAGGTAGAGCAAGTCGCAGCTCCTAGCCGAGTGTCGAGGTGTCCCTCAGCAAGACACCTAACCCTAAATGCTCCCGACTAGCTGGCTGTTCCCTTGCATGGTTGACACTGCCGTCAGTATATGAATGTGTGTATGAGGTGAATGTGAGGCACTAATTGTAAAGCAGCTTGAGTGGCCACAGGTTAGAAGAGCACTATAGAAATGCAGGCATCTACCAACCGACTAAAAAAGGGTGAACGGAAAATTCCAAATGTAAAACTTATCAACACAATTGAACTTCTTACAACCTTCTCAACAGACGCCCCTCTCACAACCCCACTTCCCACTTTTGTCAAAAACTAACTCAATTAGACAGACATTTGTCAAAGCACAGTCATGTAATGTGATTGCCAGTGGTGCAGAGAGGTGTCAGATGTCCACACGGTAAATGGATTAGGCCCGTCTATTCACTCATTGTAGGAATACGCCCAACAAACTCTCGGATCTGTCTCGCAGGCCTGTACATACCAATATGCTTGCATTTACACCACATACACATGCCCCCCCCCACCCACCCGACTTCTGCTTTCAGTTTGTTTTGTCTGTTTTTACAACTGTAAGAATTAAATCGTGTCTGAATAAAGCTGGTGTTAGACTCAGAGGAGAATTTATTGAAAATAAATATAGCTCTGGTCCTGGGGTGAGAAAGAAGTACTTTGGCTCTGACTTTGATGTTTTTTACTCCTAATTTCTGAACTACTGGTGTTAGCCCCCAAAAACAGGAGTAGTGACAGATGACAGATTCATGAAAAATATGATATGACTGAACTGAACTACACATTGAGGATTACTTCAGACCTGTTGACATGAATTTAAAGTAATAATGTCAAAGATATTCATGTAAATACATTTTTGTTAACTCACTATCGCCAAATGAGGTAACACAAGGGTGATGATGAAAGCCCTTGCATTTGCAGTATTATGAATGTTACGAACTGGGTGTCGGTGGCGACACATCTGCAATTACCGCTTATCGCCAATGAAAAGTGCTTCAAAGCTTAATAAAAAAACATATATACATACACCTTTGTACTCTCCAACTAAATATGCACAATTCATGTTTGAACGTTATATTTAGAAATGGCAGCCCCATATACCCTATATATCCCCTTGCCAATAACCGTCCAACTCTTTCTGAACCACATGTGTGCTTCACTACACACACCCACAAAACAAATACATGCTGACAGCCAGACTTTGCACTTTACAGCAATCTGGCCGGCCGACAAGTTTAACAGTTATTTAGCAAAAAAATAAATAAATGAAAAAGATAGGAACTAAACTGGTATTTTCTATGGCTCCTAGACTTTTCTTCCCCAAAGGAACCTCATCGCCAAAAGGAACAAACCATCCTGCCGGCGATTTTCTAATTAGGCATAAAATACCAAAAATGTCCACAATGTCAGCTAGTAGCACTCTTCATCTGAAGGACAGGACAGGAAGTGGACGGTTTTTGAATCTCCTTTGTAATCCCTCTCAAAGCAGACCCCCGGTTGGAAAGGACGTCTGTGAGCTCTGCAATACCCAAGACTGCGGTTGAAGGTCGACAGTTTGTAGCTGAAGCTGGAATAACAGCGGTGGGTGAGGAGGTTCGCTAACATTCTGGTGGCTTCCCACTCCCAGTGGGATCGAGGAGGGGCGTGTGTGTGTGGGGGGGGGGGGTCTGCTAAGGCTGGGGGTGTCCCAGTCTCATCTGCTGCTTTGGATGGCTGGCTGCCATTCTCATCTTTCTGCCCTTACATTTGGCAGGAAGGAGGAGGATGGATTGAATATCACAGACATGTAATTACTGAACTAAAATCATTTGCATTTCATTTTGAATGGCGTAATTAATTTCCATATTCAAATTGAAGAGATTGAGTCTTGAAAGCAAGAGCGGTAGGAGAAACTGCCATTGAGCTTTTGAAAAGTATTCCAATATGTTGGCTAAGGAGTGGAAAGAAGAGCAGGGTGTCCAAGATGCTTTGCTATTGAAAATGCAGAGAAATGTCCAAGAAAGGTTGTTTGCAGGATATAGAAAATATGAGAACATTTTCAAAAACCCATTAATTCCCTCTTCAATCTTTCTACAACACCAAGAAAAAAATAAGTCAATTGCCTAATTAAGGACCAACTCTATTTAGTATCCTCTCCCAGCTAGGTGCCAATTCATAATACATGTGACATCACACATCCCACAAGGTCATAACATCCAATCATGGTACGGGGTCAAAGGTGACAACCGGGCACGGGCTCTTCAGGGGAACTCGAGAGCATAATCCGTCCCGATACAGACATCACATCTTAATATCCTCAGCCTTTAATATCGTCTGTACCAGACACATTTGATTTGACGGATAAAAGAAAGAAGAAAAGATTATATTAGATTACATTCTAATCCGTGCGGCGGTTGGGCCAGCAATCCTTCTCCATCTGGAAGAAGTACCAACCCGACAGAAACAGACAACCTTCAATTATGAGACATGACTCGCTCTGTTTAGGAAATATTCAGACTACTCTCATTACATCCATTAATCCATTATAACTAGCACAAACATTGACTAATGTGAAAAAACGTAAACACATGATATCATGCTATTCACACAGCACATCACACAGCAAAATACACAGAGAGAAAACTGAAGGGATGCCTGAAAAGAAATCCTAGAGATAACAAATTGACTCGTCGCTGGCATTCATTAAAATGCGTTTCCCCCTTCAGAAAGCTGTGACTCTTTCAGCAGACTAGTGCACATGACACTGTGGCACCGTGGATCCTGGGGAACTATTAGCAGAAGGACATTTAAGCCTCATCACAAACCACCACAATAGCAGCAGTGTGACTGGAGGAGAAGGCCCCAGGGCCGAGTCAGATGGCATCTTTGTCTTGGGCACACGTGCACAACTGAGCGTGTGCGCGTGCGCGTGGAGCATCACAGCACTGGGGCGCGCAGCATCACAGCACTGGGGCGTTTAGGATCTTAATATTCTGTAGCACCGTGTGAAAAGCTCTCCATGAGCAGCCAGGTGCAGACTGAGAGTGACGCACCCTGAGGAATTAATGCCGTACAGTATTAATCATTGTTTTATGCGTGTGTGTGTGTGTGTGTGTGTGTGTGTGTGTGTAGTGTGTGTAGTGTGTGTGTATGTGTATTAAAACCGACAGCACAGGTGCAATTGAGGAGGGGACCTTCTGCACACCAATAAGACTTAGAGCAGTTTAAAAAACATGCCGACACTTTTCCTAGGATTGTGACCTTGAACACAAATTTGAAATTCAGCAAGGGGAAAGAAAGCTGTGAGGTGTGGGAGGTTAATGTCCTGGAGTCTGTGGAGCCAGCCACATGTGTGTGTGAAAGGAGGTTAGTCAGGACAAAATGGGCACAAGGTGGGAGAACGCTGGCATGTGGGCACTGCTTCGCTTGGCAAGCGACGAGCGGCCCGAAAAATCATTCGTTTTTCCCCTCAGACCTCGCTGTTTATCAAGCTAAACCACATCCACTCCCCCACCCCAGACTGCAATTCTCACTGAAGGGGAAACTCCATTCATCTGTCCGTCCATCCATCCGTCCATCCGTCCGTTTATTTATTTCCATTGTGCCGAGAAATGCACATGGGTGAACAGGGGGAGGAAGGAGGTCGGGAAGGAGGGACCAGGGTGTGATGTGCATGGTTCCCCTCCCCTCCAGCATGTAGGACATGCCGAGGACCGAACGGACAGGGGAGAGAAGGTAGAGACAGATGTGAGGTCGTAGGTCAGGTCGTGGAGAGAAGGAGACCATGTAGCCACACTTAAGATGAGAAATATACATAGGACAAGACAGACATTTTGTACAAGAAAGTCTGTGAAGTATGGTTATTTTACCTAAAGAAAACGCAGCGATACAACTCAGCTGTACTAAGAGAAATTAAGTATTCAACATAGACCTTTACAACAACATTCACCAAGACAATATGTTTTGATAAAAGCTAGCATAGGTGTCTTTAACGCTGGGCACGCAACCATTAGAGGTGTTCGTGTGTTTCTCTTTGGGGTGAAAACCTGGACCTATATCCGGCCCCCGGTCGACTCATTTCAGACACGTTTGTGCGTGGTTCAAAAAGTGTTTCACAATGGCTGATAAATGCCACTGAGCTCGCCACTAACACTAGCAGCATGATATCCCTTTCAGCCGGTGAGCAATAAGCAATGATTTGGGTCATTTGGGTAGTTGCCTTCCTACTGACCTTTGTGTGCACGTTTCACAAAATCCGAACATTTCACATCCCCCATGTGACAAAGAGGCATTGATTCATTCAGTGTAAAAGTGTGTCTGTGTCTGTGCGTGTGCGTGTGACTGTGTGTGCACGTGTGTGTGTGCGCGTGGTCGTGTCCCTAGCTGCTAGGCTGGGGCTAATCAGGCCAGACCCCACGCATAGCGCAATATGAAATGTATTTAAAAATAACCAACAAACAACCTGAGGGTGGGGGGGTGGGGGGGGCATCCCACTTAAATACACCAAACACCTCTGACAACATAGAGCTGGGCACATGGCACGCTCCCGCTTTTGTTTTGGAAGAGAGAGATGAAGGACGATGCACAACTGTAGTCCACTGTAAACATGGTTGATAATACATGTTGGCCAAAAGTAATGATGACCTCATTCACTAATATTCAGGTTACTGGTGAGATAGTGGTTCATCGAAGTCACACACAGTAGCAATGTGTGCTTTTCAAACCTCAGTGGCCACACAAAGCACCGTATAATGAATGCCTTACATCCATCCGTGTACACACACACACACACGCTGTAGAGCACCACCAGCTCATGGGAGGCAGTTTTGGCGTCTCACTTATTGACAAATTAACACACATATGTAGTAGGAAGGAACCCTGGATAGAAGCGGGCCCAACCCTCCAGTTGTCAAGACGACGACAGCCCTCTACATCCTGAACTAACGCCATGCTACTGAAAACACAAACATTTAAAGAGTTTAAGGGATGAAGGGATGAATAACACAGAAAGATAAATAACCTTGATACATCGACGGTCTGGGCTTTCTGAACACAGAGACGCAGAAGGAAGGACAAGGCTTTTCTCAAGAGGTTTTGGATACAGCAAGATCATTATGGTCTTTTCGTTTGCCATGTTCCTCCAGTCTTGTTCCCCAGGGCGTTTGTATGGAGGAGGCTACACTGCGTCTTGCAGACAGCAGACTTTGGAGAGCTAGTAACGGGCAGGCTTTGGGAACGAACGGTAGCACCACAGAAGAAAAGGGAAGAGTAGGGGAGGGGGAAAGCCGGACGAGCCCGAGTCAGCAGAAAGAAAAGCGGTGCATATGGCACATCTGGGCCGTCCCCACAGCAGCTGTTCAGGTCATAATCACACTAAATACCTACGCCACTCACAGCTGGATGAGACAACATGCCATCAAAATAAATATATTATAAATATTGTTCAGTAAATATAGTATTATGGCTTGTTATTCATTTAAAAATAGTATTGCGTTGTGCATTCCATCATATGTTTTCCATCGATGTTTTGTGTTAATTTTTGTCAGCTAAATAAACACACTGGCAGCATAAGCAGCTTTGCTGACTTTTTCTTTCCACTGTTTCCCACTGGCCTTCTTGCAGTAATAATTGTGTATAAAGGGGGCGCTGGCACTCTTTGCTCAGCCACTGCACGTGCACTGAGGTGGTCCGCGAAAGGTCTTGATGACAATTTAGTGGTCCACCTAAAGTCAAAGGTTGGGAACACTGAGTTAGATCAGTAAGTACCCACACTGGACCACATTATATAAGTGACTGCGGAGGAAAGGAAAATATGACTTCCTCAAAAAAACAAAAAAATTTAAATCCAACACATTTGTTTTACATTGAGCAAGGCTGACAAAGTAGCTAGATGTCAGGGCCTTTTTAAAAGGCTGGTCATTCTGTAGCTACATCTGTATCTGTTTTTACTCGCCATAATTATATCGCCGGTATTTATATGACGGAAGTAAACTTCTTCAGTGTGTGTCTGTGTGTGACTGTCCCTGTGTCTGCTTATTACTGCTCCACCCCAAGTCTCTTCTAGGTCGCTATAGTTACACCCGACAGGTAAGGCAAGGTATTTTTAGGCTCCAATTAGAAGAAGCATAATAGGCGGGAGAGGTGGGATACCGGCCGTCTGCAGCCTGGGCTTCACCCCTCCTCTCTGGGTTCTGCTGCACACACAAACCGCCCAGCTCCATTGTTCAGACACCCAGGCTCCAAGCTGACATGGGTGCAATGATTAGTAAGAAAATTAATCTAATCAAATGTTTTGAAATCGATTAATCATTTAGGTCATTTATCCAGTACAAATACCAAACATTTGCTGCTTGATGCTTCAGAAATTCAAATGGATCAAAATATAAAAATGAATATGTTTTTATGAAATATATTATTTATGAAATAATACATTAAAAACAAAATATTGTTTTAATAGATTAATAGACATTTTTAAATATAAATCCTCTCAGTCATTTCAGTCATTTTCTCCTTGACTAAACTACAGGTTGACTAATAAAGTCTGTTGTTGTAACAACGCGTTACAAGGGCCAAGGTGAGGTGTGTGTGTGTGTGTGTGTGTGTGTGTGTGCGCGCGCATGTGTGAGTGTATTGGGGTTAATTATTTATTTTCTTGTTGTTAATAAGTTGCCATTCCATGTGGAATTTTTTGCTTTTGTCTATTCATACAATGTAAAAATCCAGACTGCACTTCAATCTCTGTGACATTGTTACTCCTGTGTAATAAAAATATTGATAGCAATCCTCAAATTGTATTCTGCATTTGTGCAAGTCTTTTTTTCCCCCCGTTAGCACAGGTCTATTTTTAGTCGTGTATGCAAGCAAAATGTGCTTAGTGGGTGTAGAGCCCTTCAGGCACCCATAGCACCCTCCACGTCACCGAGGGGACCAACAGCGAATGATGAGGCAGCGCCGTGCCGAATAAATCCTATAAAGACTGTATACATTGTGACTAAAATAAAATAAAAACACTTTGCTATAACTATAGTGTTTAGTTTTGTATGCATGTCTGGCAGAGTAGGCTAAAGCTGGGTGTGGCTAAAGCTCCTGTATTTCCTTTTTCTTCTTCTTCTTTCTTCTTTCTTTTCACTTTACTGTAATGAAGCCTTTTGGAAAAGACAACACTTGCCATATCACGATATTCAAAATCTAAGATGTTATCTAGTCTCATATCACAATATCGATTGCCCAACACACACACACACATGCACACACACACAGGCATGCACACACACACACACACACACCTCAACCCAGAGCAGAATACCATTCAACTCAAGTCATCCCTAACACTCGACACACAATAAAACAGGTAATTCCCAGAATTCTCTGTTTTCAGTGAACACAAGCTCCACACAGCGCCGGTCTTGTTCACCATGCTGGACAAGACCGCAACACCTCCCAACCAACCAGGCCTCAAGAATGTGCCCATTGGACAAGAGAGCCCCAGGAAACTACTCAGTCCGTGTGGCTGGTCCCTCCCATAACACCACAAACACTAGAGTTTCATCAACATCTACAAAACCTACTATATCCAAGCAGACAGCTGGTCTGTTTGCGTTTTCCTCTGCAAAAATACGGACTGAAGGCTTTAGACTGACGGCTTAGCCCAGTGTCTTCTTGTACGGTGTGGGACACTAAACACAAAAGTTTGGAATGGAGTGCGAAATGAAGAAGGAGAAATCTAAACTTACTACTGTGTAATCATATGGTGGTGTACTTCATATGGTGGTGTACTTCATATGGTGGTGTACTTTCCCTCAATCACTGACAATACAGTGGTCCACACAGTTGTGCCATACTGGGTAGCAATCACTGTGTTTTTGGTGGGCATAAATTATCTTAATGTTTCTTACTTGGTTAAATCTGATTTGACTGTCATTGTAGTCCTTCAACTCTCCGGCAGTTGGGGTAATCATTTACCGCAGCCTTTAATCTGCAGACTTTGGTCTGTTGTCCATTTGTTGTCCATATGTTCATTGAGAAAAACTCTGACCCAACAATGCATGTGTACACAGCATGTAGGCAGCTAGTTTATTATAGGGAGGGAATATCCAATAATACCAATACAAGTGACTTTACACTGACTTCTGGCATTTATTGGGGTAGCCCAGACGGTACAATGCTAGAAATGCTAGAAAGTACGCAGAGTGGCCTTGGATTGCTAATGGCTACTGACAGATACATCACAATTTGATTTACAGAACCCACAATTAATGTGTTGTTGGAAAAGACAACTCAAACACAAGATGTAGAACTCTGCCTAGTAACAGAGTCCTCAACTACAGCCAGACCTGCACAGTATTCCCTACTTGACAATGATAAATGTCAGCTGTGAACCAAAAACATACATGCTTGTTATTTCAAACTGCAAGTACTCTGAGAAATGATGGATTGAGGAGGAGTCTGAGGACTCTGAGGAGTGATGATGAGTGGGTAGTTTAACACCAGAAATGTACTAATTAGAGACTGTGTACTGTAACTATGGTGTTGGAGGGGTCGCAGTGGGACAAAAAGACCAACAACAAGAAAAAGCAATTAATTTTGCAAAAAGGGGACCTCAGGAAAACAACATTGGAAAACAGCTTCACGTCGTCTGAGGAACATCGGCTCCCTTTGTGAAAACCACTGTCCACTTCTCTCCTTGTGTTCATCTCATCTTCCCCACCTGGCGGCCATCTTGGTTCTAAACGCTAGCAGGGGGGCAGTCCTGAATGCGAGTTGCGCATTCAGGACCGCCCCCCTGCTAGCGTATAGAACCAAGATGGAACCAAGATGGCCGCTAGGCGAACAAGGCCCATGGAGGTGAAGACACAGAGCAATGACCTTCAGTTTAGATGTCCGCCTTCACCACAACCAATAACCGCAACGGCAGCAGGACAGCAGTACTGGAGACGAGGTATTGATGACAGAAAACACAGCATAATAATACTATAAAACATGACCATGTATATATAGGCTCCTTTATCTTCCCTGTGGCAAAGTCAAACCTGATACCACTGGTCTAAAATTACAAAAACAAGGCACACAATCAATTCCACATGTACATACACAAAACCACCCAGAAGTCGACAAATGTCCTTGGGTACACAACACACACACTTCTACAAATTCACTTCTACAAGCAAAGTATTCACTTCCAAGACCTGTGCTGCATAGAAAAAAAGACACAAACCTACTCCAAAGGCCCCATTATCAACCGAAACGAGAGCTATTCCAGTAAAGCCAGTCTTTGATGTGGAAAGGGCAGAACAGTAATTTGATACCACAAACGAGGAGATATGCATAAGTGAGATTATCTACGCAATAGAAGAAGAACAAGGGATAATGTTTATATGCATGTAAACAAGATGGAGAGGAGGTCCTTGTGTGTCCAAAAGCATGGACACACAAAAATAGCAGATGAAAAGCACACAAAACAGGAAACACGTCAGGAGACGCCATTCATCTTCAATGTCACGCCGTCAATGACAAAAAAGGGGAAGTGCCATTGCTAAGTCAATGCCACTCCCAGAGTTTTCTCCCGAAATGTGCTGATAAGAACAACGACGTTTCACAAGCGCAACGTCTGGCCCAGCTGACGCAGCAGTCCTCCTCAGCAAGGACTTTCAGAGGAAGGCCACAAAACAAACCGCCTATTTCCCTCCCAAGTCAGCCGAGCGACATTACCGATGCATCGACAAGACAGTTCCCCTAACTGTCAGGGGCAATCAAACAACACAACACAACCCCCGCAACCCCTCCTCCTACTCATGCTCCTCCTCCTCCTCCTCCTCCTCCTCCTCCTGCTGATTAGCTTAGATAAGCATCTGACCTCCAAGTAAACAGTGGAGTTTGGAAAATTAGCAACCTAGGGTGACAGGGGGCAGGATGTGAGGCGGACGCCTCGGCAGTTTTTTTTTTTTTTTTTCTTCTTCTAGAAATTGGAAGAAAAAAAAGAAGTTAATTTCCCAAGCGTTTGCTCCATCTTTGTATAAAACAGCTACACACTGAAATAGATGGGAAGACTTGCAGATGGTAAAAATAAATGGGAAGGGGTCTTTTTCTTTTTTACACTAATTATGTAAATGCTTGAGGGAATTTGGGTCCAGAATGGCTGATGGGGAAACACAAACTGTCTTAACAGTATAGGCAAAAAAATCTCTGATGGTTGATCACATTCACAACATGTACAGAAATGCAGAAAGACGAGTGTTATGTCCGGCTGTTTTTACATGCCAATACTGGCACAGCTTTTACATAGCAGGTTATCTATTAGAGAAACAGGATATCGCCTAAGATATTACTAGTTTGTACAACAGTTTATTTCTTGAAAAGCTTCATTTCACGGAAAAAAACGAAACAGAATTGTCTATTGTTGTCTCTCCTTATCTCTAATGTGATCATGTGTGTTGTGTGTGTTCTGACTGAGTGTACTGAGCAGATTAGGTAGAGTGGGTCTTGTGCTATGCAGACGGATCCTCTCTCTCTCTCTCTCTCTCTCTCTCTCTCTCTCTCTCTCTCTCTCTCTCTCTCTCTCTCTCTCTCTCTCTCTCTCTCTCTCTCTCTCTCTCTCTCTCTCTCTCTCTCTCTCTCTCTCTCTCTCTCTCTCTCTCTCTCTCTCTCTCTCTCTCTCTCTCTCTCTCTCTCTCTCTCACACACACACACACAGAAAAAGCATGGCAGTCTG
>JAOPHQ010004854.1:140000-247939 GCA_030340625.1 Merluccius polli
CAAGACTTTGAGGCAAATGGTTGGGGTAATTGGCAATTGTGTGTGTGTGTGTGTGTGTGTGTGTGTGTGTGTGTGTGTGTGTGTGTGTGTGTGTGTGTGTGTGTGTGTGTGTGTGTGTGTGTGTGTGTACGTGTGGTGTGTGGGTGTGTGTGCGTGTGTGTGTGTATATGTCCATGCGTATGCGTGCATGTGTGCCTGTGAGTGTGTGCACATGTGCGTGTACGTTTGGTGTGTGTGTGTGTGTGTGTGTATGTGTGTGTGTGTGTGTGTGTGTGTGTGTGTTAGTGTGATTGGAACACGTGTGTATGTCTGTCTATGTGTGTGTATGTGTGTGTATGTGTGTGTGTGTGTGTGTGCATGTGTGTATGTGTGTTCAACACAGTGTGTCAGTTGAGAATAGCGTCCCCTATTCCAAACCACTGAGTCTGCTCTCTGCCACTGGAGCATGAAGGCATTGTGTCGCCGGCTCCCAGCTTCACTGGCGTCTTCATTCTCCAGTTGTATATATCCTGTCCAATCAAGTCCATCGTCCAGCTGGGATTCTGTCGTTTGGAGATGGATAATAACCCGCCCCCACCTCTTGTAGTATATTATCCAAACATCACTGGATGCGTTCATTTTCAGGCCAAAGCATCCCATAATATACAGGGTGGAAACGATTAGTTTAAAGTGATTTGCTCAATGGGGATGTGGGACCCACTCAGAAATTATCCACCCACCCCACCCCACACACACACACACACATGCACTCACACACACACACACACACACACACACACACATGCACATACACACACACACCCCTCCCCCGCTAGCTCCCCATCCCCGAGTAATTTGAGAGCTCATTTCCTGGCTGTGAAGCGGCAGTAATTTCCAGTGTGACAGCACATACATTAAGTCTGAAACTGAAGAGGGTTCCCAAGTGTTGACATTTGGGACAGCTGAGAGGTTCGGTGTATTTATCTACTGTTTTGTTATAGGGTTTTTTTACGATTGGTTCGATGGCTGTCAATTCCGTAATGTTTTATTAGACACACACACACACACACACACATGTACACACACACACACACACACACACACACACATGTACACACACACACACACACACACACACACACACACACACACACACACACACACACACACACACATAAACAAAGCAGAACCACAATGTCCAGACTGCACACTCCCATCCACAAATGATCAGTGTTGACGGAAATCAGCCTAAGTAGCAGTCTGTTGGGTGTGAGGTTCATAACACACTGTTCAAAGCACTCTGGAGAACAGGTGATGCAGCAGAGACGACCATCACGTGTTCCACATATCTCCAAGCTGTCAAACAGGCTTTGTTCACTTTGCTTGTCTTTCAGTCCTCAGCACCTTGTGACAAGCGAGAGCGCGCCAGAGAGAGAGAGAGAGAGAGAGAGAGAGAGAGAGAAGAAGTTGAGAGAGTTGGTCCAGTGTTACAATAAAGAGAAGACTAGCTCCACCACCACGAGCTAGAGGTAGATCCAGCTCCAGCAGGACTGGCTCACCTGTTGCTGCTAGTGTGTGTGGAAGAGAAAGGAAGCTTTGTTGAATGTGATATCCACACTAGGCTGACAAGCCCTCACTGTGGACCTGACCAGATGTGTATATGGTTGTATTGCTTTTACGTTGTTTAAAATACAGACAGAGGCTTTGATAGATACATGTTTATGGTACAGTACAGTATAGTATAGTACAGTATAGTATAGTACAGTGTAGTACAGTATAGTACAGTATAGTATAGAATAGTACAGTACAGTATAGGATAGTATAGTATAGTACAGTGTAGTACAGTATATAGTACAGTACAGTATAGAATAGCAGAGTATAGTACAGTATAGGATAGTATAGTAGAGTACAGTATAGTACAGTATATAGTACAGTATAGAATAGAATAGTAGAGTACAGTATAGGATAGTATAGTACGGTACAGTACAGTATATTATAGTGTAGTATAGTATAGAATAGTACAGTACATTATAGTATAGTACAGTATAGTATAGTATAGTACAGTATAGTATAGAATAGTACAGTACAGTATAGTATAGTACAGTACAGTATATAGTACAGTACAGTATAAGATATTAGAATATAGTACAGTATAGGATAGTATAATACGGTACAGTACAGTATATTATAGTGTAGTATAGTATAGAATAGTACAGTACATTATAGTATAGTACAGTATAGTATAGTACAGTATAGTATAGAATAGTACAGTACATTATAGTATAGTACAGTATAGTATAGTATAGTACAGTATAGTATAGAATAGTACAGTACATTATAGTATAGTACAGTACATTATAGTACAGTATAGTATAGTATAGTACAGTATAGAATAGTACAGTACATTATAGTATAGTACAGTATAGTATATAGTACAGTATAGTATAGTACAGTACAGTATATAGTACAGTACAGTATAGGATATTAGAATATAGTACAGTATAGGATAGTATAGTAAGGTACAGTTCAGTATAGTGTAGTAAAGTCTAGTACAGTATAGTATAATGTACTATACTATAATACAGTACAGTATAGTACAGTATAGTACAGTACAGTATAGTACAGTATAGTACAGTATAGTGTAGTATAGTAAGGTACAGTTCAGTATAGTGTAGTAAAGTCTAGTACAGTATAGTATAGTACAGTATAGTATGGTACAGTACAGTATAGTATAATACAGTATAGAACAGTATAGGATAGTGAAGTACAGTACAGTATATAGTATAATACAGTACAGTATAATATAATGTACTATACTATAATACAGTACAGTATAGTACAGTAATAGTATAGTACAGTATAGTACAGTTTAGTACAGTACTATATATATATATATATATATATATATATATATATATATATATGCCCTTTATGAGATTGGGCATGCGTGTGTGTGGGTTTTCTGTGGTCTTGCTGTCGTTGTATCTGTGAGAGTGACTCAGGCCTTCTGTCATCTACGGAGGCAGACACCACTTCCACAAGCAACGCATGCAGCGCCCTTTCATACTCTCATTTTAATTCATCACAAACTCAAACAATGAGACACTGTAACAGTAGGTCGACAGTAGAGACAAACAGTCGCAATGTGGGAGTGAATACGGCCAATAATGATGCATAATCTACATGCATTTGTTGTTTTGTTTCCAATTTAGAGGTGAAAAACTAAAACTAAAAAAACATTGCCATGGCAACTGAGTCATCACCTCTCAGTATGTTCTCGTGATGTCTCTTGTTGTGTTTAACAGTTTGGAGAGTGGAGGAAGTGTGGACCGTCCAATCAGGCAAATTGATTATGAACTCCATTCCATCTGTTAGATTCAGTAACACAGCCATCAGGGATGAACAACACTGTGCAGATCTGGCTGCACTTCGCTATATGCCACCGAAACATCTGCACAATAACAACAAAAATCACCTACATCACAGTAGTTATTTGTTGTCTGGTGTATCTTTTAAAGGACAATACCAGTCTAGGTGACCAAACCATCATAACCGTCTCTCCAGGCTTCACTAAACCATCCGTTACCAATATCATTTGTCCAAATTCATTGCTTGTACCGATTCTGCCAAAGAGCATTGTGGTGGTTTGATCACCCAGACCGGCCAACCCGGGACAATATTTCATTTTGGAAAGACTAAACTAGTCACTAAATTGTGACTGGTTTGCTTTTACCTGTTTAGAGAGCTGATTTTAAATTGTTAAAGTAGGGTTGATTGAAGGATTGGTTCATGGGTTGTTGTTAAAGTATGTTTGTACATGTATGTAAATGTTATATTGTGATATGTAATGTTATGTTGTGGGGTGTCATGTCATGGACACAGATGCTGTCGTGATGTATTGATCATTGATCGGTACTTGTTTTACCCATGCAGTGCTCTAAACATGATGCTCGCAAACAAAAGCTGGCTTCAGTCCAAAGTCCACTATCTGGATGACATGTTGTCATCCAGATAGTGGATCCGTGTCTCAGAAGACAGCAGGCTGCAGTGACATCATGTCCTGGACTCTATACACAAAATACCCTCTCTCCAAGAAAACAAATGTCACACGCTTCATGGTAAATCTTCATGCCATTATCTCTTCATCTCCGACATGGGAAGTCAGAATAAACGCACACTAAACGTTACCATATTTATTTTCATGTGTTATCTCTCGTGTTAGAATGAGCTACCAGAGACATCTGGGGCCTGAAGCCAACTCTCGGGCAGCTCATCTGGAAGGCAGTGTGCCAGACCAACGGCTTCAGTGCTAAATAAATAACGTGGTTGTAATGCTGTTGATCCTCATTACGGGATTGAGTTCATTATTATGTGTGTGATGTAGTGGCATCATTACGACACACAGATGTTTATTTAGTCCTGTGCTTGTGCTCACTAGAGGACAGATGCTTTGGCTTCCCCTCACCTCCCCTGACCTCGTCTGCAGCTCTGTCTCAGAGGTGTCAGCTGGCACGGCCGTGCCCGTCTCTCTCTGTGGTTGTGTTTGTGTGTGTGTGTGTGTGTGTGTGTGTGCGTGTGTGTGAGTTCCTGTCCACACCTTTTTTTCTTTGAATGGTGAAGGCAAGTCCCGCCCTAACCCTAAACTTAAAGGACCTGTAGACAACTTTTTTGCTTTAACGTATCAATATGAAGTAAATGTTGATTGCACAGTAAATTGGCTACAGAATAATGACACCATCAGCGTTTAGATTGGTTCCCTTATCTTCCCTATAAGCCTCGCTTTCACTATGCAATTCTGTCTGAAAAATGAAGGCTTTAGCACAAAGAAAACATGCCAACCATTACACGTGCTACCAAACCAGGAGGAATAGCGCTTTTGCTTACCGGTAGCTATCGGTAGCTATCCCTTAGCTATCCCCAGTAGTGGAAATGGCAGACGTTGGAACAACCGAAGTAAAGCCAATCTGATGACACTACTTATATCTGCGTACGCTACGTTTTAGTTGCATTGAGTAAACTATCTGAATAATCCTCATGTCGCGACTCACCAGGTGATCCAGTCAGGCTGCCAACCCAGTTCACTTTTCTCAACACATACTAAAGAATTTGTATCTGCTTTCATGTCTCCATTAAAGACTAAATGAATGAATAAACTCACAGTTTTCCTCCTAATGTTTTCTTCTACTCCCCCTCCACCCTGACGCCAACCCCTGCTGCCGATACTTGTTTGTGCGAAGCAATACTCAAACTATGGTATTACTATGCAATGCACATCATTACAATAGCTTTTGCCTGTTCCCAAATAAAATGATACCAATTTCACTTTCCCTCCTCAGTGAACATGCTTCTTTCTTTATTTCCAAAGTGTTGATCATTTCCGTCACAGAGATTTCCAAAAAAATGCCTTGTGTTGTTTGTGGTTGCTAAGCTTTGAGGAAACGGAAAGCGTTCCAGTTTGTCTTTGACAGCGGGACAAAAATATAACCATTTTGAAACGCTAGGGTGGGAAGAGTTGAAAAGTTGTCTACAGCCCTTTTAAGCATTATGTAACCTAAACCCTAAACCTAACCATCTCTAACCTAATACCTAAACTTAACTTCTCTAACCTAATACCTAAACTTAACCATCTAACCAGCTAAAATGTGCAATTTATTGATGTAGACCTTTACCTACATGTAAACTTGCCTGTGCTTCCGGATCCCAGCCAGCCTGCCTGCCTGCCTCCCTCCCTCCCTGCCTCCCTCCCTGCCTCCCTGCCTGCCTGCCTGCCTCCCTCCCTCCCTGCCTCCCTCCCTCCCTGCCTCCCTGCCTGCCTGTCTGTCTGCTAACCTGCCTGTGTACTCACTCTCTCTCGCTACCTCCATCAACCAGTCCCCCTTGCCATCCTCATTCATCTCATCTCCTTGGAAGTTCATTGCATTACATCTGTTAACCATGGTCTGAGTCTGTGTCCTGCACCTGGGTCCAGACTAGAGACCTAAACCTGACATCAGCATGATATCACAGCTAATAGGATATTAGTGATCAACATTTCCCGCACTCAGCACCGTTAAGAGCATACTGGCATATTGTATTCACACTTTTCGGATGGATCGGCCCACTGCACAGTTGGCTAATCAGCTTACGTGTCCATAATGCTCAACTTAACTCCGGCAACTGGCAGGGGAGGAATTGTTGGTTCTGGCGCGCATTGTGTGTGTGTGTGTGTGTGTGTGTGTGTCAGAGTGAAGAGCATGTGTGTGTGTGTGTGTGTTCTGACTGAGTGTACTGAGCAGATTAGGTAGAGTGGGTCTTGTGCTATGCAGACGGATCCTCTCTCTCTCTCTCTCTCTCTCTTACTCTCACTCTTGCTCTCTCTCAGAATTCAATTCAATTCAATTCAATTAAAAAAAAGCTTTATTGGCATGGGAAACAAAAGTTTACATTGCCAAAGCAGGTGAAAATGAAGCCAAAAGAAAAATATGAATTAAGTCAAATATAAAAAGCCAAATACAATATATATATACATATCAAGAAGTTGAATATTAAATACTAAATATATAAAAAGTAAAATATGGAATACTAAGAGCATATAGAAAGTCCAGTATAAAAATCTCCTAGAATCTCTCTCTCTCTCTTTCTGTTTGTTGCAAGGAGTGTCTGAACTCTGCCAGGGGCTTTACTCATTTTGTGTGTGTGTGTGTGTGTGTGTGTGTGTGTGTGTGTGTGTGTGTGTGTGTGTGCGCACGCGCATGTGTGTGTATGTGTGCATATGTGTGTGTGTGTGTGTGTGTGTGTGTGTGTGTGTGTGTGTGTGTGTGGGAAGGATGCTAATTCAGACCGTGCTCTCATCAGCGAATGGGACGCTCCGACCCTCTACTACTCCATTGAAAAGCCACACAGAGACTCTCAAAAAGGTCCACTCTCGAGTTTCCACATTCCTACCCTACGCCCCCCCCCCCCCCCCCCCCCCCATGCGACTGTTTGTAATCACACTCTTGTTGTCACCTCCCAAAAAGCCCCCCCCCCCTCATCTTTTTCTTTTCACTTTTCGCTGAAAAGCCTTAACTGATGTGTAAAAATAACAGGGGACCAAATTAGCTCTCCCTACTCCACCTCCTCCCTCCCTCCCACACACACACACACACACACACACACATACACAGATACACGCACACATGCACACACACCTGCACCCCCCCCCTCCCACACACACACACACACACAGAACAGGCTTGTAAAGAAAGGCTCACTCTTGTCCTGGTCAGTGGCTATGGGAAGCTTCCTGAAGCCGTTAGTTTACAGCATGGGAGACGTAGGCCTTCTGATGAACAGAACAGTTGAACAGACAAACAGAAAGTTCCCAGGCCTTATGTACACGCACACACACACACACACACACACACACACACACACACACACACACACACACACACATAGACACATAAACACACACATATTAAGCAGCAAAGTCAACACAGCAAGTGGAGAAAGCAGTTTTTATATAACACAGCAACAGACAGTGGGTAGGGCACTGCACTACACACACACACACACAAACACACACACACACACACACACACACACACACACACACGCACATGCATGCATGCATGTGCGTGTGTGTTGACCCTCCCACGGTGTCCTCATAGTGGAGGATCCTGATTCAGTTGGGAGTCATAGGTGCCCTCTGGTCTGTCTACAGGCAGCTTGAGTCACACACACACACACACACACACACATTATTAGAACACACACAAACACACATCATTAATTGTCAGAATGTTTGGCCTCAGAGGTGGCCTTGAGCCTTGCAGTGTAACTAAAATAAACAAGTGACTAACATACTACAGTAATATACTTATATAGTGAATCGATCCATCTGCGCTGGTTTCTGTGTTCTTGCGGTAGAAGTCCGATTCCTATTCCAAGGAAACCACCGCCCTCAAAGCTATTCCAACCGTCTTCAGTTCAAAGTCTGATCATGACGATCCTAATCACAATCTGTTGAGAAGTAGTCCGGATCCCAAACAAAGCAGACGGTGACTACATAACGTGCTGGCCTCCACCCCCCCCCCCTACTTCTTCCCCCTAACAACTCTGATGGGAACCTTGATTGACGGTCCTGAAATGACGTCCAGATTTGGTCACATAGTTGCCTTGATGTAGAGAATGGAGGCCAGCTAATGGAGCAGAGAGCTATGCGCGCCTGTCTGCCATGTATCACTATGTTATCAGCTCTGCAGTCAGTCTGCACAGGATCTACTGAAATGACTTACGCTTACCCATCTACTGCATACATTGGAGTGATTATTTTCTCAGACAAATGGCCACGAGTTCAAAAAAATATATATTTGTAGGTCCTAGCAATTAAATAGTACTTAGCAGTATCGTATAGCATCTTACCCCAGCTATCCATGCTGTACACCAGAAAGGACGGCTGAACCTAGCAATTATAGTGCACTTAGAAACTTGTTCTATTGACATCCTTGCTGTACCCACAGTGACATATTGTTGTTTTAGTTTCTACTGACAAATGTACTTATTGTAAGTGGCTTTAAACAAAAGCGTCATGTCTAAATGCCCTAAATGTAAATGTAAATCTTTACTGTTTATGGGCTCCACATGCAGGTTGTACTGTAGTGCACCTGCTGCCGTTGATACAAATACTGTCTCAGTGTTTTGCATAGTTCCCTCCCAGTGGTTACTTTGGGTCAAAAACATTTCTTCCTGCTCCACCATATAATCTCGCCACCTGATTTTGATCAAGGGGATTTACGCTTTTCAACGCTCCTCCCATGACTCAAGTTAAAGTGTGTAACTTTAAGATGTCTTGCTTGTTCCCAGATGGCTAACTGTGTTCCTGCTCGACGTGCGGACCTGAAGGAAAGGCGGTGGAGCGTTCAGCACACCTCTCACAAGGAATGTCAATATTGAATCCAGTGCTTTGTCTTGTTAAAGAAGGCTCGTTATACAATAGAATAAGGGCCTTTGAGTGTTGAACTTAAGGTCAAGGTGCATGTAAGCTAGCTAGCTGTAGGGCTTTTAGCTAATGCTGTGGAGGTGAACATCTGAGTGGAGTACACTTCGTACAATGTGGCTTTTAGCCTTGCCTGAGCGAACTGTTAATACGTGTTAAAACTTCTTACTCATTCACAACAGATGAATGCGTGTGTGTGTGTGTGTGTGTGGTGTGTCTGTGTGCATGTGCGTCTGTGTGTGTGTGTGTGTGTGTGCATCTGTGTGTGTGCATCTGTGTGTGTGTGTGTGTGTGTGTGTGTGTGTGTGTGTGTGTGTGCGTGTGCGTATGTGTGTGTGCGTGTATGCGTATGCGTGTGTATTTTGTTTTTTTCCCCTCCCATCTGAAAGGAGCTGGCAGGCCACGGCGCCTCCGTCCTCGCTGGGTTCGGCAACACAAAGCATCTCTTTCACTGGACTTCTGCTGCTGCAGTGACACGGTCCCACACTCCCACATGGTCGGACGGACGGACGGATGGCTGGACTCATGATGCGGTGGCCCACGGGCTGGTGGGTACTGGCGGGTACCGGTAGTCATGACTGCACCGCTGTGACCTGGTGGAGATTAGAAGAGGATGACTAGGAATGTCAGTGTGTGTGTGTGTGTGTGTGTGTGTGTGTGTGTGTGTGTGTGTGTGTGCGTGCGTGTGTGTGTTTGTGGTGAAAACACAAGCATGTGTATTTTATTTTCCTTCTCGTTGACACAGGGGGGTTATTCCCAGAACCTTTAAAGCACTTTACAGCCCTGAGTATCCGAGGAGCCAGTACTTCCACACATGCCGTTTTTAAACTGGGTCTGAGTCTGGCTCCAGAAGCTCCTCTTTGGCCCGGTTCTGTTGGAGCGGGAGCCAGAGGGGCCCATCTGTCTGGAGATGGCAGACAGCAGAGAGAAGTACAGGGAAAGACAAAGAAACATCGTTTAACCCACGTATCAAGTGATCATCACCATGGTGAGACATAGGTGATGGAGGTGGGGGTGTCTCTTTGTATGGTAGGTTTGTAAAGTCGTAAAACCCTGCTGCAATTGTACTCTTCCACAACATTGTTGTTTTTTTTTACAGTTTAAATAAAGGTTATCCTGCCCCCACCGATATGTATCCCATCATGGTGAAATAAATAAAAATCAACAACAATAAATTCGTATTCTATTCTATTCTATTTGAAGAAAACTAATGGGTTGAGGATTAGTATAACCCGAGCTGGGTGTAGGTAATGCACTTGGGATTATCTTCCTCCCATAAGATATTTATCTGTCCCATTAAAGATGGTGCAATATGCGTAGTGTTTACTAGAAGTCCTGCATGAGAGCATCACTCTAAATAATTGATTTATGTGTAGTGCAATCCGACACCACAAGAAGCTCCTTGAGCCAATCAGAGCACAGCATGGTGCAGTTTGTTAGATCCTATAGGGTGAGAGGAGCACTCATCAACTTAACATCTTTTACACCCCTAAGAGAAACCAAGGGCTGGGAAATGTTAGCCTGGGTAATGTGGCACCTCGTCCAATGCATATTTAAAGGATTCAGTCATCTTTGGTGCATGTAAATACAACCCTTCATGACTCAAGCCATGACTGTATTAGGCCAAGGTTAACGGCACTGGCCAGGGACTAGGCCAATAACCCTGGTGGTTGTGATGCTTCGGAAGACTCTCCTTTTGTAAGACTTATCTTATTAAAAGGGTGTTGTAGGTAAGATTTAAGTCACTAACTTGGCAGGTCCATCTGTATGCTAAAATGCTTACTTAGTAAACCAAAAGTAAATGTGTTTAGAGTTTGTCACATTATAGAAAAAGGGATTTATTAACCACCCAGCCAAATTTGAATGATTAAAAAGGTCGGCAATTATATAAAATTAGTTTTCAAAATCGTGGAAAAAAGAAACATTATTTCAACTCTGAGACGCTGGGGGGCGTGTCCGCTGAATGCGCTAAACCACGCCCATTTTCACACGGGGGCGTAGCCTCTCTCAACTGTCAAATAACTGTCAAACTAATTACTGTCAAACGATTGAGTCATTAAATGGTTATACAGTCTTGTCACTTGTTTTCAGCAATGACTTTGTAACGTGTGTAATATGTTTAGAAACAAATCTCAGAATTTGCTTTACACGGTCTTTAAACTACACATTCAATACATTAGCCATAGTGTTAACCATTATAGGCTACTTTGTCTAGCCAGGTAAAAGCCATGCTGACTTGTAGCATATTAGTAAGTCGGTAAATAGTTTATACCAATGTTGAAATAACCAACCTCGGTCAAGTTCATTTCTCTAATCAATATTTGTGTGGCTCAGGCGCCCCCTGCTGGCCATTCACAGTGACGCAGTTAAAAAAGGGGTCTATAATTGTTTTATTTATTTTTTTAAATCAGCAGCATTTCAACAAAGTAATATAGTTACATAGTTATAGTAAAAAATACAGTAGAGGGCACTGAACCCAGTAAGTGCTCACATATACCTGGCAAAGTGAAACAGGAGTAGTGATTTATCATTGAAAACCGTGTACATCACAACTGTACTCCCAGCTGTTGGCACCATGTTATTATTTGAGTAGATGAGGGATTTTAACGGAGCTGTACACAAAGGGAGCAGAACCAGAAGCCAAAACAGCTTGTTTGAATTGTCAACGTGGTTTGAACCCCTCACGACAGGAATTTGTTTTACATATTCAGTCAGTCTTCCTTTCAACGTCCTGCTTGAACTTCTTAATCTCATTCTTATCCACCTGAACAAACTTCTTTTCACCCTCCTTGAACTACATGTGGTCATTCGAACACGTATTCAAGGCATTACTTCCTTATGACATTTCATTTTTGTTTCTGTGCCTTATTTACCGTAAGCCACTTGATATCCTACGCTCAAGGATACTTCTCACATCATATTCCATCCATATGCCGTATTAGTTATCATACAGCAGGAGCTTATAACACTGAAACCGTCTATTGAAGAAGTGAGTTGTGTGACGATGGCTAAATCATTGATCTCTCAACAGAGACAGTGTTTCACCCCGCCGCCTGGGACTGACCCGAGTCTACGGGGTTCTTTGTGGCGTGCGGAGCCTTCGCCGCTTTCCCTGCTTTATCTGCCTTTCCCTTCTTGGCGGGCGGTGCCGTCTCCTTGGGGGTTTCCCCGCCCTCTTCATCTTCAAGCTTGCTGACCTTCCTCAGCTTGTGTTTGCCCTTGACAGGGGGCGGAGAAGGTGAGCGAAGCCTTGAGGAAGTCCAGGGGAAGATGCCCACGTCGCCGTCGAAGCGGTTTTTGGTGACCTGCAGGGAGCGCCGGCCAGAGCAGGAGACCAGCTTCTTCTCCTGCAGGATCAGCACGTTGTCCGCCTCCTGGCTGGCCTGGAGCAAGACGGGGGTCAAAGTTCAGGGTGTTAATTCAATGAGAAATGTTTGCTGGTTGTCAGACATAATTACACTTCCTGTATGTATGGACATATTGTCATGCTGTCAGTCTCACTAGAATGTCTAATTTTAAACTTTCCTTGTATGCCTTTTCATAAGATCAACCCCCATATGTTTGCATTCATTAAAACTGTATCAAGAGTGCAAGAGCTGCGGTGGACTTTCATTCTCTAATATATATATATTTTTTTTATTCCTGCCAGTACATTTAAAGCTATTACATTTAAGGCCAGTATTTTTAAAGCCAGCACTTTTAAAGCAGGTACAGTAAGCGTAACATTATATAAAGTGAAGGGGTTAACTTCCTACTTTAGCAGAGCCAAAGATGGATGCCGTCTGCAGCTCTCGGTCGTCCTCCTCCTTCCTGGGGTGAATGACCAGAGTGACGTGGCAGCTGCTGTTGGTGGCAAACTTCCGGAAAGCCCCGATGATATGGTCTTGGACGGCAAATCTACATCACATACACGCTGTTAGCCAGTGGTCACAGACAGCTCACTTTGCTTGATCTAAAAAGATATACTCTCATTGCCTGGATCCAGACCATTAAATCCGCCCACTCCACCGAGTTGCAGAGTTGAGTTGCTTCTGGTCTGGCATTGTGACATGAAACAGCGGTTTCTCGGTTGAAAAAGCAATCATCCAATGAGCGCTGCAGGGGGACTAACGATTAGCCAATCAACGCCATGGGCGGGACTAACGCCGCTGTCGAGCGTTGTCAAGCTGTGCGCCGGAAGCGAGGAGTAATAACAACAATGGCGACCACTATAGACAAGATAGATGCTGCTATCGCGGCTGTTCTAAATCAAGGTATGTTGAGGCATGTCTTCTCAATATTGTCCATCATTGTAGTTTGTTTTTACTTCGCTCCACTCTTAAAACCCTGGCAAAACCAGTATGTTGGCATGGCTACGCATCAGTCTTATGCTACACACGTCGACTTGAAATTACGGTAGATGCAGGCAGATACATTGGTCTCTAGTGATTGGTCAATGAAAATCCCCCCTCAAATCAGTTAGAGTGAAGGCAATGTCAGACTGATTTGTCTGATATCAGGCTAATACTCTCATACAAAAAGAGACTAAATGTATGAATGAATTCCAACTGACTTGTCAACAGATAGGTTTTCCTGGCCCATCATGAACTGCAGGTTGTCGATGACCACATGGTTGATGTCATACAGGTAGGCGGCATGCTGCATGGTGTCCAGAACAGTCCTACAAATAGCAAAGACATGATGAGACAATACATTATAGACGGCATGCTGCATGGTGTCCAGCACACCACAGACATGAGACAATTCAGAAATAAGCCACGAAAAGCCGTGATTTACAGTGATTTTAGAACAGTGGCGTTATTAGAGACGACGCGACATCACGGCCTCAAGTGTCTTATTGCTTTTACAAAACGGTTACTATATACTCAAATCATCATTCTTCAAGACAGCAAAATGGTTTCAAGCAACACAGGCTAGCATACAGGCGCATTAGACTAAAAATGAATTGTTATGCGGCCACAGGTAGGGATGCAACGATTAGTTGATTAATCAATTGACAGAAAATTGATCGAATCAAATTGTTCAAAACATTTGCTGCTTAATGTTTTAGTTCAATTCAAATGCTTGGCTCATGGAACATTATAAAAGGAATACTTTAGTTTTTCTTGGCTGCTTGTCAGATAAAGCAAGCACATTTAAGACATCACTTTGGACTCTGCCTAAATGATTAATCGAAAAAATAATAGTTAGATTAATCGACTATGAAAATAATAGTTATAATAATAACAGCCCTAGTGAGGTTGTGAGATTAGACAAGTGCAAGCCCAGCATACCGAGCCAGGCTCGGGTGAGGGAACCTACTTGATGTTCTGCTGGCCATGGAAGGTCATGAAGTAGAGTGGCAGCTCCTCAAACTGGTCAGCCCAGTAGTCGTAGCGCTCCAGGTTCTCCTCCAGACGCTGCATGGAGAACTGTGTCAGCATGACCTTGGCCAGGCGCACGTTGTTGATCTCGAAGCTGCCCCACAGCGTGTTGACGCCCTGCATGCACAGGTCCAGCGCCACTTCGCTGATGAAGGTGGTCTTCCCACTGCCTGTAGGACCTGGGAGACAGAATGGTTGTGTTATTCACCCTCTTATATTGTTAGAGGGTGCATCATAGAAGGAAAATGGGGCTGATTGAAAAGAGTTAGCAACCAATCACTTGAAAGATGCTGACAAGTGGTCAGGAGGATACAACTAAAAAGGACAGGAACATGAGTATTATCTTTCATTTATACCATTTTTTTCATTTCATTTATACCATTTTTTTTCATTTATGCAATTCAGAAATATTATTATTATTATAATTATTCAAACACGAATTGATTATTATTATTATTATTATTATTATTATTATTATAATTTTCTTGAGTACCGGAATTTCCCCTTGATGATTAATAACTTTATCTGATCATAAATGACACCGAATGTTTTTATCCTCTCAAGAACTCTCAGGATAAAATAAGGAGCTGGTTTGACCTTAAGGATGACATATTGATCCCCACAATGATTGGTTGCTAAAAAAAAAAGGCTGATTTCATAAATGATACCAAAAGCAGCGTAGTAATCAGTAACCTGTGAAGACGGTGAGCTCTCCCTTGCGGTGTCCCTTCAGGATGCGGTTGAGCTCGGGGAAGCGGCTCCACTTGACCCCGGCCACCTGCTCCGTGTTGGCCAGCTCGCCGTACACGTCGTCGCGCAGCTGCCGGAACGACACAATGGACTTGTGCGCCGCCGGGATGGAGCCCTTGACCACGCGCGCCAGGTTCTTACCCCGGGCCAGCGCCTCCGCCGGCCGTGGCTGGTCATCGCCGGGCCGCACAAGCCAGCAGCGCCGCAGCCCCAGCTTGCGCGAGAAGATCCGTGACGCTTCCCAGGCGTGCATGTCCCCGCCCAGCCACAGGGTCACCCGCCGGAACTGCTCCAGGTAGGGCAGCAGTGACGGCGGCAGGCAGCTGTTGCCGCGCGGCAGGGCCACAGCAGCCAGCCCCGTGCTTTGGCTCACTGCCAGCACATCCAGCTCGTGGCCCGTCAGCACCACCTCTGAGTCCAGACGCCCCACCAGTGGCAGGCCAAACAGGTTGTAGTAGGAGTTGCACTTGGGCATTGTGGCCTCGGTGTACTGTACCCCTCTGGCATCGTCGGTGGTGCTGCTTTGGGCGGACAGCAGCTTCAGCCCCCTCAGCTCAGAGGAGGGTCCTCTGAACCAGGGGAAGACCAGGCTCTTGGTGGGCTTGAAGAGCCGCACCCCAAACTTCTTGAAGGTGGCGTTGGTGATCTTGGTGACCTAAAACAGAGGTGAACATTAACTTAGTCATCATGATGCTGTTATTTTATTGTGGCAATGTCAACACAAACTATCATAACTTATAGCAGAAAGTCTTCCCCCCCCCCCCCAGTATCAATTTACCAGGAAGTTTTAAAGAAACATGACTTTTGCTCAGTCATGCGATCACAGAGGCTGTATTGAGAAGAACAAATGAACCTACACCAATAAAGTGCATGACCGACATTCCACAACATCACGTACCGAACAACACACCCATACCTGGAACATGGTTTTCACCAGCTGGGCCTCCTCGTCCGACAGATCGGAGAAGGGGACCGAGCTGCCCCAGATCCTCTGCACCTCCGCCAGCTCCCTCCCCCTCTCCTCCTGCTCCTCTGGGGTGTCCGCGTAGCCCAGCAGCAGGTGGCTGCTGAGGAAGGACTGGCCCTCCTTCTGCATCACCTCCAGGCAGTCCTGGAGATCCTCCCAGCTACCCTCCACTAACGTGTCTTTACACAGAAACTGCCCCGTGGTTTTGTCTATGAACATGGAGTAGGTGTCCTTGCCCGAAGCGGCTCCGGCGGGGACCCCCGATGGCTCCACGAAGATGCTGGGCGCGTGGAGGCAGCTGTAGCCATCGTGGAAGGGAACCTCTTTGGACCGTAGATACTGCCTGATGTCCGTGACCGTGATGGGGTTCACGGCGACTTCCACAGTGGACTTGGGGTCATTCTTGTAATGCCTGGATGCAACAGTGAGAGGCGAGCAGTGTGTGCCACGCAACAAGTCTGCCCTTTGTCGTTGGAAACACAGAGCACCGGTTAACCTGTGAGCATGCCTGTGCAATAGGAACCTCAAACACAGAGACGACTGATGGGTTTGGCGTAGGAGCCTTTGGGGGGCACGTGATGCCACCTGCAGGAGGCAGGAGCTGCCCCTCAGCACCAGGCTGCTCCACATCATCGCTGGTGTTCAAGTGTCTGACATTGTGCCTGCAATACATAGGATGACCACGTGTTAATCGACTTGAGTGACATCGCAAACGCAATGCTTGATTGGACATAATAACCCATAAACACATTTTAGTAACCTATCGCTTCAGGGGGGCATTAAATGTAATTCAATTCATTGGTGGGATATGTGATGTACCGTATGATAAAAGGATATGGTGATATTTTGAACTCTGGCATCAGGGAAACACAGAAGCGGGAGCCTGTTTAAATGAAGGTCATTAAACGAAATTTGCTCACCGTTTCCCTCTGAGCTCTGATCTCTTCGCCCATGCTGTCCTCCTGCCCGGGCTTTTTGGTGCGTCATCAAAACAATTCCGTCTAAAGCAACTGCTTACCCTCACAGCACCGTCTCACCGTTTATCATATGATTATTATTTTTATAAATCACCACACCGCACTATACATGTTCGTTCATGAATACGTTCAACAACTGCGTCACTTAATTTAATTTAGTGAACGGCAATCTTTTAATTTCAAACTATTCATATCGCTCCCATCGGGTTTGTGTTTAACCCGGAATGTATTCTCGACGGACCGCATGTTGTACATGCCCGTCCATTCGTCCTCTGTATATTTAGCCTATATACATCATTGCGTTGATTTACACATTTTCAATTCGGTAGTGTGTCGATCATTAATAGGACGTTTAAAACATGACGTCTAGGGGTACAGCGAGTCGCTTTCTTCAAAGCGTTCTTCAAAACGGCGTCGGCCGATACGTCTGTCAGCTGAAACGCATCTCGATCATCTTCTCCAAAAACGCCCAGAGTTCATTAGGGATCAGGTATGATGGCTGCGGAGAAATGGGACCCTACAGGGGAGGACATACTTTGACAATAGCCCGGATCTCTGCACAGTAATATGTAGAGTAAAAGAGAAAAGCCCTGTTTAAAAGGCTCAGTGGCTTATTGCAACTTATGTTTGTTTCCTACAGGGAATTTATTGAAGAGGGTGTGGTGGATTATGCGAAGAGAAACCCAGGGACCTGTAGTGTACGTGTCTCCCAACACCTGCAGGATACCAAAAATAGTGGCTGAATATCGTAAGTACCTGTGGGCTTGGAAGAAACCAAACATGTCCGTCTGCTCTGTCCTATTTATGATGGGTGCTGCAATTTCGAGGATATCAAAATCAACAACGTCTATTTCCATAGTGATCTGCGTACATGGCGAAATCGACTTCACTTTTACAAGCAAATGATGTGTAAGAGCTGGGACAGAGATGGTTAATATCGGGGACCAAGTGTATGCTGAATGTGTCATGACTATTTACTTTAACTAGTATCCCATTGTATTGTCACTGCCCACGGTGACCTGCAGAGGGCGCTGTAATACCATGTACACACACACGACTTGATGGGCGCCACTGTGCATAACACATGTTCATGTGTTCACACAGGTGTTGAGCGGTGTGAATTTGACTGAATATCATGTGTGACAACATATTAGATTTCAAAGAGCTGGCATCTTATCTCTGTGCAGTGAACGGCAACGTGCGGGAGGAAACGGTCACAAGCAAAACCTCCAAGGAGATTGCCGAGCTCATCACCAAGCTGACCAACCAGTCGGGTCTGGACATCATCCGCCTCCGCAAGCCCTTCCACACGGACAGCCCCAGCATCCAGGGACAATGGCACCCCTTCACCAACCGGCCCCCGTCCGTCGGACCCATCAAGCCCCCCACCCTGGAGGGCTAAATAGAGACTAAACCCGGGGAAACCCGGAAGACATGATGATGAGAGGAGAAGTCATTTTTTACCAGGCTTGATTAGTGTCTGTCAGAGGGATTCACATAACTACCACACATCTTCATTTCTTCTTCTCCCCCCCACACAAACAGCTGTGTAGAGGACGCACCTGAGGCTGATTATTCGAATCATTGTTTATGATTAAGTTTCTTGTTTCTCTGAGCCAGGCGACATGACACACACTGCCCTCCCCCAGCAGACCTCATATGCAATGTGATGATCTCACTCCTGAATTGGCTGTTGTTGCATGTGAAGTTCGTCTCAATGTTAGATGAGCCTCTACTGCTCTACCAGCAGCTAACTTGGAAAGAAATAAAAACCTTTTTTTGAGTATGTTGTTCTGTCTAAATTCATGATTCTCTTTGAAATGCTGATAGGGTGGATTCTGGCACTGTACCCTTTTCCATGCTAATGTTTTTTGGATTATTTTGAGGCTGATCATACTGCAGTTGTAGACTTCACACAGAAAAGAAATTGCAGATTTGTACCTTTTTTATTATTTGAATGGCAAATATAGACAACGATACTTTTTTAACACTTCATGGCAATCCAAGTTCGGTTTCATTTATATGCAAAACATGACCCACACATTCAAATGAACAGAGACAGATGGCTGACCATGCAACCTTCCTGATGTCTGAAGGGCAACCCCCCCAGCCCCCTCCTGTGTTGGCTGTACATAGTGGGGAGAGAGTTTACCCCAGTGGTTGGATTTGTCCCGGACTCCCCCCTGAACAACAGATCAGTCCAAATCTAAAAATAAGACTTATAGGAAAAATAGGACTTCCATCGATCATCGTTTGGACAATATGCCGCACGCCATTTGCCCTCTTTTCACCCTTCCTGTGTGTGTGTGTGTGTGTCACCTACCAGGACTGAATACAAAATAAGCGTGTGTTCATCAGGAATACAGATGAGTGAAGTGTTGCAGTGCCGGGAAATGGATTTTAAGCGATGACTATAGTGATTCCTTAATGTTCTGATGAGGGATGGCTTCCAGTCGACTGGTAGGAGGAATCTGTCTCGCTTGGAGATGGAGGAGAAGCTGTGAAAAATAGATTTCTACGGAAGGCAGCGAGAGTGTGAGATGACTGTCGAGGATGATATATATATATATATATATATATATATATATATATATATATATATATATGTGTGTAGTTAAGGGGACCGAGCTGCCAGCTCCCTACTGACTACCAATGTATCAGTAGACCAACTTTAGAAAGAGAAACAGCTGTACTGGGAAAAGACTGTAGAAAACATTTTAGAGAATCACGATTTGAAAAGAGACAACCGTCTTCTGCAAAACACACCATAGAAAAGCCTAACGAGGCGTGAACAACATGTTGTCAATATTAAAATATTTATTTTGTTTTCTATCAAATTAACACGCATTAAAAGCCATTGTATTACCCAACTCCTTCAAACTTATTCCCGTGGGCAAATTTACATCACAACAATTATGGCATGCATCGCTGCACCACATCACATCCACGCGCCGTGATGCTAACTGACACAACTCTCTTTGAAGACTGGTAGACTGCTGTTGCTTAGCTACACCTTAAGAGACCTTGCACTAGAAACGATTCCTTTTTGTGTGCCTCCCACAAACATGTGTTTTTTTGTGGTTGCTGCTTTTAATTTTTTTTTTTTTTTTTTTAATAAATCTCATCTGATCAAATTGAATGTGTGACTAATTGGACTCCAGTTCAGGAGCTCTCGGCGTGGACAGAGTACAACAGTAGGGCCAGGAGCAACAACCCTTCACACCTGGGTCTCAGCAGTGTGTGCTGAGAGAATCCGATGAGTGTATGTGAACACGTTCCCTTTTGCTGCCATCTTCCTGACATCCCCTCAGGGCTGCTGACACAGAAAATGATGATTTTTTTTCCTTTTTTTTTCGCAAGATGAATGCAAAGTGGTTCATGCCTGCGCAGAGGACAGTGGAAATGAAATATATGGAAATAAATATAACATGGTATATAAATTACAGATAGGTAGTAACTAACTGTTGTCTTAAGCTATTGTATAGTAGGCCTACACAGGCTTACATTTAAAATAATACCGATACAATACACAGGGGTCAGCTAAGATTGTTGTTTACGAAAGGTACGTGAAAGCTGTTTCAACAAAGTGCAAATTGTGACCTCTCTTATGACAACAGCAGTTTCTTTGGCCACGTCCAAGGTAGTTTCTTCCCGGGTCCGCAGGCCTAATGTGAAACTCCATAGACAGGTGCTTGACCGAGTGTTTGTGTACAGAGAGAAACAGAGGGGAAGGTTGGGTCCAGGAGTCGCCACATTTTCCATTGATCCTCCAGTCTCCCAGGATAACATACAAAACCGTGTCCGGTTTCCATGCCCATTGTAAATAGAGCGCGTCCTTGGGTATGATGAAAAAGAAAATATTCCAATGCAGCCTTCGTGTATATTTGTCCCGTCGTGTTTTCCATTCACTGGAGGAGCAGGAATATCTATGAAAAGACAAGCAAGTTATTTGTTTGCCTATAAATAATCTGATAGCAGGTCTACGCTTTGGATACCTTGTTCCTAATTAACCCAACTAATCAAACTAACTAGTCATTCCCAGTCATACAAACGGTGTGTGTGTGTGTGTGTGTGTGTGTGTGTGTGTGTGTGTGTGTGTGTGTGTGTGTGTGTGTGTGCGCGTGTATGCGGGCATGCCTGCCTGCCTGGCTGTGTGGTAAAACAATTGCTCAAGCAATAAGTCTTTGGCTCGGTAGTCACCATGATGGTTAAATGCTAAACCAGCAGCACTAGCAGTAACCCACATCCCATAATCCTGCTCCTCACAAAGTACTAGCAGTACAATGCCAGGAAGGAGCACTTTGGTGAGAAGAAAAGGTACTCTAATTGATTAGTGGATGGCTATCCTAGCAATTTGTGAGCTTAGTGGAGACCTTGAGAAAGAAAGAGAGAGAGAGAGAGAGAGAGAGAGAGAGAGAGAGGATGATGAAAAAGAGATGGTAGCGGGTGAGTATCATAGCAGCATACAGGTTTGATCCATCTAGTTTATCCAACTGTAACAGGTTTTACACCAAACTATACGTCTCTGGTATGGACCCTAAATCAATGAACGATCCTCTGGGTCGGCTAACTGTTGTCAAACAGTTCATGTATGTTTCCCCTGGTGCTTCACCCTATTAAGAGCTAACTGCAGCCAAACTTCTGTCCTCTCTCTCTTTCTCTCTCAGTGGCCAGCCAGGGGACAAGCTTTCGCTGTAGATGTCAGTTGCGCCATGATGGATACACAACCTGAGTGCCCATGGAGACACCACACTGACAAAAAGGGAAATAGCAGGTCTTTGAATTTACAAAAATAAATTTAGTATATGCTACACAATTAATTTATAGGCCTATTCCTTTTGTGAACATGGTTTAATCAAGTAGACTTCAGTTGTTTATAGAGAATGTTAAATGTAGGTTTCTTTTCGCGTTGATTGAAATTGATTGAATTGAACATTGAAATCAATGTAATTGAGTTTGGTCACCACCGGAAATGAATATATTCAAAGGGCGCCAGGAAGTGTTGTTGGCACTCCGGAAGTGTCCACCGCGTGGAAGATTCTGCAGCCACATGTCGCCTCCGACAGAGACCGAAGCCTACTGAAAAAGTATTGATTTATGTTTGTGTTCAAGTAGGCGACATTTCCACTAGATGTTTTTGTACAGTATACAACCGTCTGTTGACTTGTTTGCTTATATAAAGCCTCTATATATATATATATATATATATATATATATATATATATATTTATTTATTTATTTATTTATTTTTTAGCTAAGGTTAGCTAGCTAACACCAACACTAACTACCTAGTTTAGCGTTAATAATGGGGTTTCTCTGCTGCGGTCCCGCTGCTGACAACAGTGCTTCAATGTAAAAAATGCATAAATTAATGTAAAAGATGTTTAGAACGGTGTGTGTGAGCGCGTGTCGGTGTCGCAAGTGTCGGTTATATTGTAGTGTGTTCTTTGAGGAAGGAGGCTGCCGACACAGGATCGCTTTAACTCACTTTATTTGTTTAACTTTAGTTATATTAATCTACGAAACAAATGGAGGGGTATTGTAAAACTCACGCGCGTGGAGCTCCCCTTAGCTGGGTATCTGTCCAGATACGCTGCCTGTAGGGTTTCTGCCTTCCCCCACATGTGTTGTTTGGTAGTATCTGGGCAGGCGTGGCCTCTATGACGCATAATATGCTCTGATTGGCTAGTGTTGAGCGCCCGCCCCCAGTGTATTATGTGTGCCGCCATCTGGTGACCAGGTGCGGTTAATACAACTTATATTTATGTTTATAGTCCTTAGTAGCTATGTGAGGATATTACAGTCTGTTGATACATATGTGCGGTTATCCATTCGTCACAATATGCGGGGGAATTAAATTCCGCTGTGTGTTTAGCCGAGGGCGGGGCTCAG
Organism: Merluccius polli; assembly: GCA_030340625.1. Taxonomy (NCBI): domain Eukaryota; kingdom Metazoa; phylum Chordata; class Actinopteri; order Gadiformes; family Merlucciidae; genus Merluccius; species Merluccius polli. Next base: position 162,888 of record JAOPHQ010004854.1, read on the forward strand.
CTCACACGTGCACGCACACACACACACACGCACAGGACAGCAGAGCAGAGAGGCCGCGGTGCAGACAGTGAACCAGGTGAAGAGAAGGTAACGTTTTACTCGAGTTGACGACAACTGAAGTAAAAAGTAGAAAAGCGACATTTCCACCTGCTTTGTCCGCAGTTGTTGTCGTTTTACACAACCACAGCATGCTTGTTAAGCTAATAGCGAATTGTTACAAACAAGCTAAAACGAAAGCTGTCTGTATGTAGCCTAACTGTTTATTTCAGTTTGCCACTAATCTTAAAAATAAAGGGAACTGTTAGAGTAACAGTTCATACAATCTAGTTAACAACCCACCATATTCCTACCTAACACTGACCTCTGATGTAGACCAGATATATAGTACTGACCTAGCCTAGAAATCTAGACGCCCCTAGTGGCAGCAAATTTAATTTGCAGCCAGGGTCAGTCTAGCACTTCGCCGTTGGTTTGCGCTGCTGGAAACAGAAAATCTGTCAGGCCAATCACATCATGAGGGGCGGAATCGAAAGCCGGGCTACCATGACGACAGAGTTGCGACGGTTCCGTGTTAGAGGTAAACAATGGCTGCTGCTGCTGGCGAACGGCTGTCTTTCGACTCGGCTTTGGCCGCGACTCTTTAAGACTTGAAGTTAACATTTTCTTTGAGAAAAGAACAAAGAACGGCACTGAAGTCTTTCCTCGAAAAGAAATATGTATTCGGAGTTTTGATTAATTACGTAGTCAGAGCCGTCGCTCTGACTACGTCACCTTCTTCGTTGCTCTGATTGGTTGTAGCGCTATCCTATTGCGTGCAGAGGGAACTTGAAAGACAACAGTTTATCCCGCCCACACTGCCAATGGAGCAGTGCCAGACCCTACATCTTTCTGATGTGGGTCTGGCTTGCCAGGCTAGTACTGACCTGCAGTGATGGTTTGAATTGACCTTTCGCAAAAGCCCCGCCCCCCTTAGTTACCGTTGCTAGCCCGACAAGCTTCTTGACGCCGACGGCGGGTCAACACAGTGTCATGGCGGGGAGAAATATACTGGTGCGTGTCAGTGACTCTTTTTGGAGCAATACCTGTGCGATATCCTCCAGATCGAGGCAAAAGGGGTTACAGTATGCAGTGGAGGGATACATTCAAAATATTAAAATAAACAACGAAGGGGACACTACGACTGTCGAGGCGAAAGCATACCGGTCAATGGCAAAATCGGAGAAACCCCATGATCTCTACCTCAAATGCAACGAGCACAGCCTTGTGGACCAGTCATGCTCTTGCACTGCCGGGTAAGTTCGGGACACTTGTATGCTTCAGGAGGATGTTGACTGAAATATTTAAATTAATATGATAGTTGCTAACAAGTTACAGCTCCGGTAAAGTTAGATAGCTAGTCAACATCCTTTCAACTATCCTAGCTAGCAAGAAGTTAGCTAACAAGCAACGTCATCAGAGTCTAGCTTGTTACACTAGGTCCATGGATGTAAGGTTATATGTCAAGGCACTCTAATATTGCAGTAGCAGTAACTAGCTAGTAACATTATTGTCATAAGGCTGGTTGACAAAATCAATTCATAGTCACTGCAAATAGCATTTCCAAAACAAACCCCTAATGCTACTTCTGGCTTAAATCAGTTCACCAGGTTTTTGCTCTCATATTGTGGGCCTTATGCACACCCTGGACCTGTGTCGTGCCAGAAGTGATGACATCTTCTCCACAAGCCAGCCCCAGCAGTGGCACAAAGCCAGGGGTAAAAAAATAACTGGACAACCTGTGAGCAGTGTGGTGGTAGCCAAGGCCAAAGTCAACCGCAAGCGGAAACCCATCATGTCCAGCTATATCCACAATAAGTAAGTATTTTACTTTCCATGTACTCTACAGCAACACCATCAGTCACACTGTTCTGAATATATTCCTGTGTACTGTGTAACATGATAGACAATAATACTCACCTCTGAATGTATTTGTTAAAGGAAAGAGTTAGGGACAGGAGTGTATGGTCTACTGAGGGAGATGTCAGATGCACCCGTAAGCTACATTGCTGATGAAACTGCACCTGAGGTAGAAGTTGGAGGCAGGAAGTATGCAGTGGGGTGCGGTCTAAGCCACCAGGTGAGATGAACTATAGAAGATTCAAGCAAGCCAGTCAGAATCAAGTAGCCCCACAGGTTTATTCAAGTTTCATTAAAATTGGACATTTACAAATTCTAAATGGTACTTACAATGTAAACAAAGAATCATCACTGGGCTGACATATTATATAGGCCTACACATAAAAACATGAAACAAGGATTGAGCCACATAGTACCCAGAAATCTGTATTTCTATAGCACCTTCCACAGCTCAGGCTTACAAAATGCTCCACAGTGGTGAGTAAAAATAACAGGTTAAAGCAGTAGTAATGTCATGTAGTAATACTTTGTATTTGTTGCCATTTGATGCTACGACTGTCCCAGACTGTCCCTTACTTAAGTATGTGTGGCTGGAAGTTTGAAAGCATGCTCACCACATACCAGGGGTCCGTTTCACAAAGCAGGTTTCGTGAAAACCCTGAGTTTATTAACCCTGAAATGAGGGAAACTCTGAGATTTCCATTTCACAAAGGGAGGTAACTCAAACCAGAGAAAGAGGGGTAACTCTAGCCTGTTTCACAGAGAGAGGTAACTTAAGTTCTCGGTCAGTTACCGTAGTAACAGACTCTATGAACCTAACTTGGTCGGGACCAGGTTTTTCTCAATGAACCTAGAGTTTCTCTCTGTCTCCGCCCTCTTTCAGCCACACACGCCATTTGATTTCCTCTTTCATTCATTCAGTCAGCAGGCGAGTTTTGGCGTAGCCGTCTGTCAAAAGTCATTTAAAAAATCAGAGTCAGTAGGCTATTTCAGTCCATTAGGCACAGTAGGAGGTAGCTTTTTTCACGAACATGGCATGTCCTTTTGACCAGTGCGCGATCGTAACCCACCCCGGACCTACGACCGACGGGGGGGGGGTCATTATCATGCCGAGGTCTTATCTGTTTGAACAATGTATTTATATGTCATCTTAAGCTGCTGCCAAGTGTGCTTCTCCCCCGCGGGATTGCACCTAAATGAAATAAATGAATAGTTACCATTCAAGCAGTTTTCCCCTGTAATATTATTGTGATTGCAAAGGACTACATTTAAACTTACACAGCAATGTTGCACTTCTTTCTAAAAAAGTGTTGAAACTCGCCATATGAGCGCATTAGGATTTCCAATTCGAGGTTGGTGAAAAACGTAGACCTCCTCTTCCCCGTTGCCATGGTGACTCGTCGAATCGGGGCTCCATTGATGCTGGCTTTTTATAGTTGTGGTGCACGCGCTTAACCCTAGGTGGAACTCCTCTGAGTTAATCAAATTAACTCAAATCCGCTGTTCTGGAACCGAAAACTCAGAGTTTTCTATCTCAGTGTAGATCAACTCAGTGTTTAGGATTAGACTCAGAGGTTGTTGAACCTGCTTTGTGAAACGGACCCCAGATGTGATTTATGATCCCTAACCTTGTATTAGGAATTTTGTCTGACACTATCTTGAACTTTTTTATTTTAGCAATGGCCCTCTCTACGTGCACCCTGTGCTTTGCAATGCGCTTTGTCACCAGCACATCTCCAGCTGGCATTTGCCTCTTAGATCTTGAAAACGGTGGCAGGTTTAACTTCAGTCCGACTGCTCGCATCTCTTCCTCGATCAAGAAGCCCTTATCAGCCATTATGCCATCCCCACTTTGCAAATAGCCACTGTCTATAAGTTGCTCTAGTAGCGGGATGATACCACACTGTCTGACTATCTCCTTGTTGGACATGGATCCTGTGAAGAGGGCAGAAAAATCACAGCACCACGGGGGTCACAGGCAACTAGCGATTTTAGGGTGTTTGTGCTTTTGTAGTTTGAAAAGCTCTGGTTTTGCAACATCACTGCCGTTGGCCTTTCCATTTTCAGCTCTGTACAATCTAATATTGCAAATGTGGACGGGTAGGCTGCTTTGTAGGTTTCTGGCATGTTTTGTGTAATGACATCTCTGTGAGGCCAAATTGGTAATTCACCTAATACATCAAACATATAATGAATCCAGGAATTGCTGGGGTTTTTTTTATTACTTGCTGTTTGCATGTCTATATTAAATCTAAAGGCAAGGTTCTTTAGGTCTTCGTTGTTGCGGAGTTTCATTAAAACAAATAGCAACTGGCTACGGAGGGGCATCTCAGCAACTTGCCAATCATTGCGCTTGTAGTTTAGGGGCACATTTATTTGAGTGGTGTGTGGATCATTTGGGATGCCAAATATTGTTCACAGTTGGTTGAATCGATCATATGTAAACCCAGTACTGTATTCCAACATGTTAGGGATTTCACTGCTTTCAAGGAGTTCAGGTGTTAGAGTTTTCTTTTTAAGTGTGCTAATTTGTGCTTTCAGCCTTCTATTTCAGTTTCCTTTAAAGACAATTTCAATTTCATGTTGTTGTTTTCTTCTTCTAATTTCTTCTTTTCAGTGCTCTGCTCCTCCTCAGGCTCCCTTTCTAGCTGGCATCCAGGAAGTGGGGGTTGCTCAGGACTCTCTGTAAAGAAAAAATGTTTGCATGTTATTGATAATCCTTTATCTTTGTCACTTTTTTACAGCTGCCACTTGTTGGCCAAATTAGAGAGTTTTCTGTTGATCCTGGAGTAACTCCTGTCAGCCAACCAGATGACCTGCCCAACTTTCCTCTGCCATCCCAACCCACCAGCTTCTGCACAGTTCTGAATGAAAGTGCCATGCGTTGTTACACAGAACTGAACATTTATTTGCCTGATTCTATAGCTCTGGAACAGGAAACCAGAGAACAGAGCACAAACAACTTGTGGTTCCATGCAAGGTCTGCCCGAATCACATCAACCTCTTTTAAAAGAATCTGCTCTAGGAGAACTGACCATGAAGAACTTGCTACAAGCTTAAAGAGTGCAGCATCAGTATAAACTAAGGCCATGAAAAGAGGTGTAGAACAAGAGCCCATAGCAGCAACACAGTACACGAAGCTCACAGGTAATCTAGTGTATCCATGTGGTTTTGTTGTAAATCCTGATGCCCCACACCTTGGTACTTCACCTGACCGTAAGGTGATAGAGGAGGGAGTGAAAGCCCAAGCTATGGGCTTTTAGAAATGAAGTGCCCTTCCAAGAACAGCTTCACAGGGTGTCCCTACGTTTGCAAGCAAGCAGATGGAAGCTATAAACTAAAAGAGTGTCATGCCCACCATTATCAAATAATGGGGCAGCTTGGGCTCACAGGTATGTCATGGTGTGATTTGTTTGTTAAACAAAAAAATGAAGAAGATTACCACCTAGAAAGAATACACTTTGATGTTGCAAAATGGGAAGAGATGAAGAGCAAGCTTGATGTATTTTTCTTTGACTACTATGTTACATGCCAGTGAGATAAATCAGTTATCGTCTTACATACAGGGACTCTTATTTTGTTCTCTTGCGTCTGGGATTGCTGTATGTTTGTTTTGACCTCTGAACAGAGAATGAAAGTGCCAATAAAGGAACTGATCCACTGTCTGAAACATCTTGCTGCCTATTCTATCATTCAACACAATACAGAGGTAATGGGATTGGGCAGGCTATTCCACTCCTGTTACGCCAGTATTAATTTGAAAAAGGCTTATCACTCACCACTGTCAACAATATACTGTTGAGTCTCTTCTGCATCATCAGTGCTGGAGGTGGAGCCAGAGGCATCCTGCACACTTAATCTGCATCTGTATACATTTTTTGGACATGAATTTACAGTACCTTGTTTCTATTACATTGTATATTGTATATCATCACCTTTATTTAACCAGCGAGTCAAGAACATGTTCTTATTTACAGTAACAGTAACGTTAGGCTATATGACATGTACTAACAGGTTGAATATAGAGTTTTATACCATGGTCGGCGTGAATACTCGATTCTGATTGGCTGGCGGGTGTAGGTTAAAAAGTGTTAATGTACACCTAGGAAAGACGTTCGGGGCAAATTGCCTGATTACAGTTAGATTACTGCGCTGGCTCAAACGCTAGATGGTAACCATGGCAACGGAGAGGGAATACTCGATTCTGATTGGCTGCTGCAGGGTGGCCATTAATCCCTGCTATATGCAGAGCTAGCTCTGGCTATATGGACACCTACTAAGTACTTCCAGTCAAATTGTCTGTTCAGCCTTCAAAACGAGAGCTGGTAAATTGTGAAAAATGCATTAAACTGTAATCAGAAAAGGCGGTTATATGCCCCTATATACCCTATAGTATCTGTGGTGTAAAGGCTGGGACACATTTCAAATTATAAATACGTACACTTTATGTTGAAAGTATAGACCGTCGCGATTCCCATTGAAACGAATGGCGCGGTGATTAGTCGTCAAATGACAACTGGTAAATTGTGAAAAATGCATTAAACTGTAATCAGAAAACGCGGTTATATGCTATAGACCCTATAGTATCTGTGGTGTAAAGGCTGGGACACATTTCAAATTATAAATATGTACACTTTATGTTGAAAGTATAGGCCGTCGCGATTCCTGATGTACAATGCATTACGTCAGCTCTCTGGCTCATAGCTGAGCGGACTAGAATACCTCCCGTTGCCGAGTCGTATCTAAGGTCCGTCCTATTTACTGGAGGAGTGAACAACGTTTCCGTTGCATAAGAACTTTACGGGAGGGTAATGATTGTTCCAGGTATTAGTCAGACCCTCAGGCGTTACTAGGGAAGCCAAATTATGGCTTGTGAACAACTTTATATTTTGATTGTAAAACGCATGCAAATATTAATTAATGGTCATAATTTATTTTCTTTGGCAAGTGACCATGGTATAAGCGGGATAATGCCCCTTCACGCCTCCGCGTCGTCCATTAACTTCTGATAATGGACACCTCGTCGGGCATTATCCCTTACATATACTGCACTTCAAATCAAATATTATTGGCATGTAATTTAGGCTTACCGTTTTTGGGGTGGCTGCTCCCTAGTCTGGTTCGGCACTTGTACAGCAAGTACAGGGTTGGGATACTCAGGAGTAGGCTGTCCATTCACAAAATGCTACATGAAAGATGAAAACAAAATAAGTTTAAATTGCCTGTTGGGACGCTATGTTTAACTTTGATGTAAACTGACGAAACGTACGTTACCTAACGCCAGGGCTAGCTAAACTTAGAGGGTAACGTTCTGGCAATGATATACAAGTAATATACAATATTTGCTAATAGTAACCATAACTTTGATATCCAGTTTTGTTAGCTAGCTAGCTATCACTATGGCGTTAGCCTAGCCTAGCCTTACCTTGGAGCAGACGTATGTATGCTTGTTTATTTTCGTGACATTTAGCTGGGAGTGGGGCCTTCCACACTGCTTGATCCATCGTAGGCACCGCTCCTGTTGTGTTTTCGGCTTTGGAAATGGAAAGAACACGACTCCCCCAGCCAAACTCTTGGGGTACCTACTGTCCGATTTACATATGCCATAGGCACATCGCTTCACCATTTTGCTTGTTTGTCGGACCTTGTTTACATAGTAATGGTTGCTAGGATGTATGATTGGACAATGACCGTTTGGGGCGGGGTTTTGCGAAAGGTCAATTGGGAAAAGGTGATTTGGCCAACAATAAGCCTGAAATGTATTTTAATTTGTTCTTTAAAAGTTCTTTGAAAATATTAAATTTAACTCTCATATTTGCAGTCACCCTGTATTCTGCTGGTTATCTTATTTGTTCCTTTTCTCCTTTTTCCCCCCCCTACAATTTCAAGCAATTTTTGAATTATAAATTTGCATACCTGCTGCATTGAAAAGTAGGCTTTTACTACTGAATTTGAAATTTAAATTTAATTTAAATTTAAAATCTAAAATTTATGGATGGATGTCTGACGTATAATCAATTTTTCTGTGTGTCTGTGTAGAGTAAACGGCTTTGAAGACGGGGAATCCTGTGATCCTTAAGATTATCTTGACTGATGGCAGCTGTCAAAGGCTGACTCTCTCCCATGGACTCGCTGCATCTGTTGATGACCTTATGGTTGAAGTGAAGAAACAGTGTGGACTTCAGGGCAATTTCACACTTCAATTTATGGATTTCTTGTTTGGAAATTAGTTCCTGAACCGTACCTCAATTTCAGAAGTACAAGACAGAGGTACTCTTAAAGTCATTGATATGTCAAGGCCCACCACGATGCAGCATGATGATGAGAGGACGACTGTTTTCAATCCAGTCCTAAATCCCTAAGCATTCAGTTCTTCCCGTGTAAGTGACTCTTCGTCCCTGTCAGGTGGATCCGTGAATACAGATGTACTGTCATCGAGCGAGTCTACGTGCTCACGGTCCTCTTGGCCTGCTGTTTTTCATGTGCCTAAGTTCTCCTACGATACTGAATTAAAACTTCAGCAGGCAAGTTTGGCTTATATTCAAAATGGCACTGTACTTATTCCAGATCCCAAGTTGAAGTCAGCCATCCTTGATAGTTTAGTGCAGGAAATTGTGCAGTATAAAGTCTGTCACTGACAAGGAGATGGAACATGTAGCCCAGAGTCTTATCAAGATGCATCCATGTTTAACTGAGAAGGGGTCCTGCACTGGATGTGGTGGTTGGAAGACCAGTTTAAAATATAAACTATCTAACTACTGCACACACCTGAGAAAACTGGGCTGCCCAGAGGTGACAGTGAACTCTTTAAAAAACAAACCTGCAGGAAAGCGCAGTGCAGCCTTTGGTGTCAAAAAGGCAAAGAGAGCGGAGGTGAATTTTTGCCCGACATACCCATCAGCAGAAACTGAGGAGAGTCTGGAGGCCATGCAGAAAACTCAACTCTTAGATGTAAAGAAGAGGAACAACAGAGAGGTTGTGAAACTCAAGATGGAAAAGACTTTTGACACAGAAGACATGAAGTCGTTGATGATGTACCAATGGTGGAGGATTTCATGGCAAGGTGGCCTGCTCTGTTTGAAGTCAGTGAGGTAAGGCTTATCTCGTGCTGGGTTTTTCATCTTGGATTTGCTGTTTATGAAAGGAAAGTCTTGGGTACACTGGTAAACTGCTAATATGCCTAATTGTATATTATTCATCTGTGCTTTATCTCCCTCCTAGACTGTCCTGGTCTGCTGTATGTGTGATGGTGGCTTTCTCCCTGATGTTTACCGTTTGAACCTGATTCCTTTGTGCTTATTACCTGTTTTCAGATCAACAATGTCTTTTGGAAAATATTAGATTTTTAGAATTGTGTAAAGGTTATGGAAAATTGTAGAATGTTTTAGTTGCCACATAATTTGTTGGCAAGAAGGGCATACAAATTGTACGGAAAGCCAGGGAGGCCATGAGTGCATTTATCTTTCTCCTTCCACTATTTGTGCATGTTTTTGTATCAAGTTTTAACCTTTACACTATTTATTTACTTATTTATCTTCATATTTGTGTACCTCTGCTTTCTTTCTCTCTCTTTCCTGTCAATCTCCTTCCTACATGATTTGGGCCTCACAGCCAGGCTCATACCATTGTAGGAACCCTGGTGTTATATTCTCAGAGAAATATGTATGAGTACACTTAAACACAGTACACTATCCGCACTCAATAGGTGCGCAGATTTTCAGATGTTAGTGCTGTTCCAAATGCAATACTCTGTGGTGCACTTAACGGAAATGACTATCAGCTGCGCAGCCGCGTCACCCGCCAAACACGTGAAACCATTAGACATTCTTTGATTACGTCCACAGACAGTGTTGACGTCTGTGGAGGTGTTTTATTTTTCGAACTGGGCGCGGCTCAGCCTGGCTCCGCCTCTTCCACTACGTAGCTAAGATGGCTGCCGTAGAGTACGAAAAGTGTTTCATCTCCCCCAAAACAACCCTAACCCTAACCCTGCTCAACAGCACACACACGTTGTCATTGGCGGCCAGCGTGGCATTTCTCCTTACTTCTCAAGCCGACGTCTTCTTCGGATCTTCCACGTGTGCCTTCAGTTGTGGCAGAAGAGACTGAAAACAACAGTTTCACACATTAGGTCGTTAGGCCAACACTACTGAGTGTATGAATCACTGGCAGACACGTGAAGACACACAGAGCTTGCATGGTCTTCATATACAGTATACATAGATACTTCGGTCATCCAACGGTTGTCGTAACCATAACCCTAACAGCAAACAAGTGTTGTCGTTGGCGGCCAGCGTGGCGTTGTATATCAGAAGTGGGGGTGTGTGTGTATTTATATATATATATATATATATATATATATATATATATATATATATATATATATTTGCACAGCTTCATACTTGTTGTTCCGCTATCTTTATACATTTCTACATTTCTCCATCCTTACTTCTCAAGCCGACATCATCTTCGGTCGTCTTCGGTGTCTTCGGTGCCTCCAAGTGCCTTTGCACAGCTTCATACTTGTTGTTCCGCTATCTTTATACTCTTCCGCTACCTGTGGTCACACGTGTTACCAGTGTTGGTCATCTTACTTAAAAAAAGTAATTAGTTACAGTTACAAATTACTCCTCCCAAAAAGTAATTGAGTTAGTAATTGAGTTACCTAATTGTAAGAGTAATTAGTTACTCAGCAAAGTAACTGTGGCGTTATTTTTCATGTTCTATACCCTATTTATTACATTCTAACATCTTTAACGTCAAAGGTGTTTATATTAACTGACTGAAGAATGAATACACTACAGTATTTTAGAACATTTGGTATTCATTTGAACTCAATATATTGCAGCCTGTTAAGCCATAGAGAGAGAGATCTCTATGGCTGTAGTGGGGGGGGGGGGGGGGGGGGGGTGCGCGCCTCGGATCTACGGCCGACGGGGGGGGGGATGCGCGCAATAGTAACACACCGCGGACCTACGGCCGACGGGGGGGGAGGGGGGCGCGCAATAGTAACACACCGCGGACCTACGACGGGGGGGGGGGGGGGGTGCGCGCGCGATCGTAACACACCACGGACCTATGACCGGCGGGGTTGTCTCAAAAAGGAGGACAAATACGCGCCGGACGCCGGACAGGGCTTTGAAAAACCGGACAGTCCGGCCTAAAGTCGGACGAATGGCCACCCTAAGTAACGCGCCACTTCACATGCTCAGTAACTGTAACGGCGTTGCAACGAGGTAAAAAGTATTTAATTAGATTACTCGTTACTGAAAAAAGTATTATTAGTATTAGTTATTACCAACACTGCGTGTTACGCATCAGCTCTGATTGCCAGGTGTGATCACCTGACTTGTCTCATTGATTGAAACACACACACCCATCTATCCAACGGCATGCCAGGACAACCCTGTAATTGCAGGTTTTTCGATGGCAAGGTTACACTAATTTTAAAGCCAATTACTACTAATGTAAAGCTATTACAGTCCTTTAAAACAAACGCAATTTGGCGAGCGCCGATGTGTGGTTGTTTTAGCACTGAAGTCAGGTAAACACTGAGGGGCGGGCATGAAGCGGAGGGGGGGGGGGGGGGGGGGGTGTAGGGCGTTGTGTTGCCATGACGCAGGTTTGTCAGTGTGAAGGTCCTTTTAGTTTGGGCATGTAGCATTGGGCATGTTGCCAGCATCAGACAGTCATGGCAAAGAATACAGTCAGCAGCACAACACAAAACATACACTCGTTTCTCCTGTAGCTATTTTGAAAAGTGTGTTTGTTATAAAAGTATAACAAATCCATAATGGTAATTTGAGAAAGGCATGGATCTATATTGGTCACTTTTTAAGGACTGCTTTCAAGAGTTGAGAAAGAAAGTGACATCTATGTCACATAGATGTTTCAGGATTGCAGGGGGTACTTGGAACATTTTTTATTTTGTTTGAATATTGGTAAAATAATTCCACCTTAATAAAATGAATCGAATCTAAATACCACCTTAATAACATTAAGTAAATCTGGACACTAACATACAAGTTTGGTAAGTCATAGTAAATCAATAGTCGTATTTAACCCGTATTGATCTTCCACTCACCAGTGACTGCCCAGCCGGGCGTTTCGACTCTGTAACCCCTCCTGGAACTCCTTGGTGGTCATCTGGTCTCATTGATTAATAATTAATCTGACCCGGTTCCACACGGCCCAACAGCTGCTGCTGCTAGGAGAACAGTTCTCTGCTCACACAGTCAGAAAAACTAACAAACAAAAACTAGGTCAGTTTTGATTTTGCTACCATTCAGACACATCGCACTGCTACTATTTGCTGTAACAGACAGTTATGCTGTAGATACCAGTTATTTACACACATAAATGGGGCAAAGGTGGTGGCAAATGATTATTTGTTTTAAAGTTTAAAGTACGATTTGCCTAACAAGCTGTAACAGGTTAATGTAGACTCTCACGTGTTCTCTTCAAACATGATCCCATTTCCTATTAAGTGTGGACTGTTTTAAACAGTAAATAGATGACAAACATGACTTCTATAGTGCTGCTTTTCGAGCTATTCTGGCCACTTTAGAGTGAAATGTGCCTCTGATTCACCTACTCAACCACCCATTCACATACCGATCGCCATGTCAGTCATTCAAAGAGATGATCAGTTTTGTTGGGAAGGGGGTATGAGCGGTTCGGTGTCTTGCTCCAAGGCACCTTGGCACCAAGGTTTTCCGAGGGTCCTTTAGTTGTCGGTTTAATTCCCGTGTCCCACTCCGTCCTGAGGTAGGATCGTTTCAACTTGCATCCACGGCACTTCACTCTGAATCAGTGAGACTACATTTCAAATGGTACCATAAGCCATGTCCCACATGTTTTTTCTAGGGCTGTCAAAATTAACGCGTTAACGCGAGATGATTAATTTCTGGAATTAACGGCGATAATTTTTTTAACGCATTAACGCATTCCCACCCTGTTTTACCCACAATTCAACCCCCGGCGCGTTCATTCCTCGTCGCGTAAAGTCCAAAACACCACCGCCGAACGGCGCTCGTCAAAACAGTCGCCCCTATTATTTTCTATGTACACCCCCGCTTCCTATGTGTGCTAGGGGCGGCACTTGACGCGCGTCATTGCTGACAGAGCGAGATGGAGGAGTCCAACGAACCGGTCGGCCCTCTGGATGGACAGTTCGAGTAGAAACAAAATATTTGCAGGCCCTGCTTGCCCGCAAATATCTAGCGACTCCTGAATCTACGGTTCCATGCGAACGACTCTTCTCAGGCTACATCCACACTACTACGTTTTCGTAGTAGTGTGGATGTATCAAACGGCGTACACACGCGTTTTAAAACGAAAACGTAGTACTGTGGATGTAGCCTCATGTAGTTCAGTCGCAGGCCATATTGTGCAGAAGAAACGGTCCGCTTTACATTCAGAACATGTCAACAAGTTAGTTTGCAACTGGCTAAAAGATGAATAAGTAAAAGGGCCGCATGTAAACATGTAATTGTGTGAAAGTGAGAGAGTTGTTTGTTCAAAAAGAAAAACGTTTCATTCAGTTGTTGCCAAAATTGTTTAGAATTAAATTATTTTTTCTGGATTTGTCGTTAATAAAAAACAAATGTAATATCCGCTTCTTGCCATTTATCTTTCTGTTCTGAGAACAGTACACAGAAAATGTGAATTTTTCAGTCATATTTAGGATTGTGATTAATCGAAATTAATTCAAGAAACCTTGTGATTAATTAGATTAAAAATTTTAATCGTTTGACAGCCCTAGTTTTTTCACAGCTTTTCCTTTCAATGTTAATGATTTTAAGGATTGATTGAAATACAAGGACTGCTTGTTCAAAGAGTCACAGGGGGGGGGGGGGGTTTTGAACTCTTCAAGTTCAGACAAAGCTCACATGGACGGTAACACTGTGGAATACGACAGCAGCAGCAACCTCTTGTCAGTTCTCCCTGCCGCAAGGGGTCGCTGTTGGGGTAAATAATAAATAGACAAACAGGGATGCCTAAGGTGCGAGGAGGAGGAGGACAGCTTAAATGGAGCTCTCGTCCGGCAGGACGTCCAGCTGCGTGTGCTTCCTCTGCTCCAGGATCCGGTTCAGCTCCTCGGTGAAGGAGTGGTAGAGCGGTGAGGTGCCCTCGTGGTCCAGCTGCCGGAGTAGCACATAGCTGTTCCCGTTCATCTTGCGCAGCACGCTGGGCAGCGTGGCCGACAGCCCGTTGGCGTAGTCGGACCCGGGCGGCGGGGGCGGCAGCGCAGGCGTGGATAGGGGCAGGGGCGGGGCAGGGGGCGGGGCCTTGCAGGGCGACGTCTGCCCCTCGCCCGGCACAATCTGGAGGAAGCCGTCCATCTCGGCCTCCAGGCTGCGCTCCGAGCTGGACCGGTGCCCCGGCCGCCCGTTGCAGTGACCCGAGATGGTCCTGAGCTCCAGGTGGGAGCTCCGCTCCGTCTCGCCCAGGATCCGCAGCCCCTGCTGGGAGAACTTGCGCTGGCGCCGAGAGGCGGCCGAGCAGCAGCTGACGTACAGTAGCACCACGGTGAGCACCAGGCACAGCCCACCCAGCACGGCCACCAGGGAGATGTACACCGCCTCCATGTGCCGGTAGGTCCTGGTCTCTGGTGCCAAGGGCGGCGGGGCGGGCGGGGAGGGCAGGGGCTGCTCTGTGGGACCGGCAGTGGCGGCGGTGAACTCAGTGGGACTGGGAGTGGGGGAGGTCGGCGAGGGGTCACTCGTTATGTCGACGGGAAAATTGGGGTCGGTGTGGACCCGGACCGAGTACTGGCGGACGGGAACCCAGATGGCGTTTTCCACGGCAAAGCAGCGGTACGTGCCGCTCTGCGTGGCGCGGGCTCCCACAATGAGCAGACCGTCGGTGCCCACCCGGTAGCCGGCGTTGAGGCCGTAGCCCTGGAGCTCGCGGCCGTTGAGTGTCCAGCGGGGCGAGGCCAGGTTGGAGCGCAGCTCGCACTGCAGCAGCACATCATCACCCGACATGACGGAGCGCCCCCGCTGGGCCACTGGGAAACAGCAGACAAGAAGGACAAATACAAACGGTAAATACATGTCATGTCGATCGTCTCTTTTTGGAAATCAAGTCTGTGTGTGTGTGTGTGTTGCAACATATACCGTTTCCTGTGCTGTTTCTGCAGCCCCTGGTTCCTCTGATAATGTCCTGGGTTAGGTTTGACCTGGAACAAGTTTAACAGTTTTGTCATATAAATACAGTTGTATTTTAAGAATTTGAGCATGGTGCTTAAACAAACAAAATGAGAGAAAAGGAATACATTGTTGATAGTCAGATAAAAACTAAATATTCAACCAAAACCCCACTGACAAGTTCAGAGTTGGTGACAACTCTGAAAGAGACCTTAGAAATCCTGAGGCAGCACTGTAAACAGATTGTCTAGTTCGTAGTTGGTCTAATCAATGTTTGATAGTTTTCAGGTTTTCCCCAGACAGACATATATATATATATATATATATATATATATATATAGACAGTATATCTCAGTAAATTTCACTGTTTAGCGTTTAGTTGAAATGTACAGATATTAACACCCTATAATTCAACCTCAGCTTGGCTTTATTAGCTGTGCCTGAAGCACAAAGAGAAGACCCCACAGGAAGGGCTGTGACTTCAGTGTAATGCAGAGTAAGATGTCTGCAACTCGCTCACACACAGTGAGTCAACCAGGATACAAAACAGCCCCCAGGTCCTCTACCAATCTCGATGTGTGAATTTGCATGTTTGGATGTGTCTTTGTGAATGGGTGTGTGTGCGCGGGTGTGTCTTTGTGAATGTGTATGTGTGTGTCTTTGTGTGTGTGTGTCTGCATGTGTGTGTGCGCACAAAGCCGCCTCCAGCCCTATTGTGAGATCTCTGTGTATGTGTATATTAATCTTCCATCATATAATCATCCACCAAATTGATCCCTAAACTATAATATAAACCACCAGTTCCATTGTGATCACACACATACAGACACACACAAACTCTGCCTCACCTCTGGCCGTGTGACGCCATCTCCACACAGTTCTTCTTGTCCCAGGCGCAGAAGGGGTCCCTGGCGAACAAGCAGTCGTAACAGGAAGTGTACCTCTGGCAGGTTGCCATGGGCACCCCGACCACGGCCGTGTGGGAGCCCACGAACACACTGCGCTGCGAGGGGGAGAGATGGTCATCATCATGTGACACAACCAGGGCTGTAACGCGGCATCCCATCGGAGGGATGCCGCCATCGGAAATCGGAGGTTGAATTAAACGACGCGTCAAGCCTCAATGTCATTTGACATCATTTCAACATGGCCACCCACATCGTATACGGTGTGAAAAAATATACATTTGATAAGATTGTATGAATTTGAAACACATTTTTGGATTTTGAAAATGTTGAGATTGCTTTCAGACTAATCAGCACACCAATGCAACAGTTGATTAAACCCATACAATTAAACGTTAATGTTGTTATTAGCTGTTTCAAGAGTGCGTTTGTAAGTAAACCACTTTTCAAAATGATTAGTTTAGACCCCCCCCCACTTTGACCATGTTTTTGCCTTGCACCCAAATTCTCACATAACACGCACACACACACACTTACACACGAGAGCGCTGCTAACGTTAGCTAGTCATTGATGCCAGGTAGCTGAGTTAAGGTGGGTCACACTGTCACCACAGAATGTACAGGAAATTGTTAACGTACCAAAAATCAATGGTTGGCATTTAACTAAATGTTTGTATTTTGTTCGCCTGTTGCTTGTAGCCTTCTCGTTTTTAATTGAACAGAAATTGCAATTGCATGCAAGCATAAAGAGATCCTACACAATGGTTATTATTAAAGATGGCTCTGAATTAGTCATCAAATCAATTTCTGTACTTTTAGCTTTTTGATATCTTCATATATATGATCTGGGGCCAACCACTTCCTCTGGATGAAATTACAAAATGTACCCATCATTTTTCTCATGCTAGTATTGCCAGATAAAAGTATCAAACCACCTGTTAGAAAGGCACCAGAATACAGGAAATGATATCTACTCTGTTAACATTTTCCTGGTGGAGGACCCCAAGAAACTCGTTACATTGGGGGTCCTCCCACCCACATTTTCTATGCTTCCTACACCCATGAACGTGAGCATCCATGTTTTCCGACTTTGTAGCTCGACGCAGTCATGCAGATGTCAGTGTTTCTCAAATGGGGTTATAAGAGTCAAACAGGACCAGACAGAGAGAGACAGACAGACAAACTGACCAGACAGACAGACAGACTGGACAGATAGTCACAAACATAAACACGCGTATGAAGCAATACTCTCTTAGATTAGAAAATATCAAAGTGTGGCGCTTCCCCCTTAACATACATATGTATACATAACCTACTTATAGAATAGATACATATACATACCATGACTGGGGCCAAGACTAAGCTTTCTATGGGCTGAGGCTTATCAAACAGCTGCAGCTCCTCGATGATGTGCATTTCTCCCGCTATCTCTACCGCTCTGTGCAGCCAGCCATGATCTACGAAACACAAAACATTGAGCTTTGATTAGAACAGACAAGATGTAAACAAGTTATTCTATCCATTCACTGGAAATTAAAATTGACATTTGTTAACTGTCAATGTTCACCTTAATAGACCATTACCACAAACATACACATAATTCAACAATGTGTAGCAATTTAAGTTATTTTTCATTGAGTTATTTTACATCAAATCTAATATACCGGTATGTTATTTCCTCTACAGCAGGATTTTTGGACTTGTAGAAGACTTTCCTCCTGGAATATCATTTATAAATATCATCCATCTGCTGCAAGTCAAACTTTGTAACACATAGTGGGATAGCAATGGTACGCAGGTGTAATTGTATGTGAAAACCAACAAATCAAAGCAACGACATCCTGCCTACTTTTCCCCGCCCCATGTCCGGATTTTTCCAGAAGTAAAACATGCTCCAAATAAAGCAATTTCCAGAATTTTCGGTTCGAGTGAAATGCTTGAAAAAAACCCACCAACCCAACAACTCACCGGTTCCTAAGAAGAACACAGGATATACGTTTCCATCCAGCGCCGTCACCTTGTGTACGGCGATCTTGACGTAGTTGACGTTCCTCTTGAACATGAGAGGGCGCGCGCCCACGGGGTGCACCTGGCCGGCCACCAGGGGGTGCCGCCTGGCGAAGGTGAGGACGTCGTCAGGCAGGTCCCGGGATGAGTTTATACCCTGGGACCTGTGCACATCTGTGATACACTGGAGACAGGACCGGACAGACAGACAGACGGAGTGAGGGGCAAATGGAGATGGACGAACAGGCAGACAAGGCAGACAAGGCAGGCAGGCATACAGATAGACAGGACAGACAAGACAAACAGGATCAGACAGAGCAGACCAGACAGTCACAAACATAAAGAGTGAGTGAAACAAAGATAATACAATAGAGAGCGTGAGATGAAAGGACGAGAAAGGAAGCGAGAGAGAGACATGATTACATTTTTCTATTAAGGGCGTAAATGAATAAATGGAGAGGGATTAAAAGTGAAAGGAGATACGGTAGATAAGGTAAGTGGTGGTGGAGGTGCTGGTGGTAGTGATGTTGGGGTGGTGGAGGTGTGGTGGAGGTGGTGGTAGTGGTGGTGGTGGTCTTGGGGTGGAGGTGGGGTGGTGGTGGTGGAGGAGGCGTGGGGGTGATGGTGGTGGGGTGGAGGTAGGGTGGTGGTGTGGGGTGGAGGTGGTGGTAGTGGTGCTGGTGGTCTTGGGGTGGAGGTGGGGTGGTGGTGGGGTGGAGGTAGGGTGGTGGTGTGGGGTGGAGGTGGTGGTGGAGGTGGTGGTGGTGGTGGGGTGTGGGGGTTAAGAAGGGAGGTTGGGTCTTACAGAGCCAGGTCTCGGTTCTGGAACCTTCCCTGTGTATTCCCTCCACTTGGAGTCCTGGACCTCCATGTAGGGGCCGTCAAACGCCTGCTGCACATCCACGAAAGAGTACTGGCAGATGGCCGATGCCTTTATGTTCTTCCTGAAACACGACACCAGCCACAGACAAAAACAGGGAAGGTGTGGGGCGATTCATTATTCAACACTCTATTTCTTTAGTGTTATCTGGGAGCCAAGCGTCTCCCGGATCAGTTTCCAAACCCATTAAAAAACATGCAGACCTCCGCTGACAGAGTGAACGGTAAACAAACATAGGAAAATGTTAGGAGGGTGAATCATGTAGGTGCAGCCGTGGGCGTAAAGTGTGGATTTGGACACTCCTGCTTTTCTTCTTCTTCTTCTTCTTCTTCTTCTTCTTCTTCTTCTTCTCGGTGTGATCTTGGGATCTGAAACACGGCCGTCATCATGTCACTGACAGCCGGTGTAATCCTCTCTCCTTATCTCCAGCTTACTCACGCTTAGTCGGCGAGCTACAAAGTAGTTCTCAAAGTCTATTTTGCAGTGAAAAGGCAGGTCTCTGGCTGAGTCAGGGAACAGTGAACTAAGCCCACTTTTGTTTTTCTCTGTTTGCCTCTAAAAGAACACCCCCCCCACACACACAACATTACAACCATGACTCTGAAACTGTTCAAGGCACCAAAACGACAACCGCAAAAAATAACTTAACAGGAATGAAAACGTCAACAAAAATGAAATCCAATTTACTGATCCAGAACAGAAGCGTTAATTAATTTCTCTGAAAACTTTTAATAACGTTATTATTTCTTTCCTATTCCAAGTCCATTTGAGAATGTTTAATTGGGTACATAAAATAATCGCACCTTCGCCGTATCGACTCATGTTGTATCGACTCATCGACCCCTGTTGTAAATTAGGTTTTTGTAAATGACAACAGCATGAGTTGAGGTCCTAAGCTTAACCCCTTCCCTGGCCCGCAGGTAAGATTAGTGACGGGTTAGACATGTCTGAATCACATTCTCCGGGGCCATTGTGTGTAGGGACCCACGTAGGGACTTCAAAACCATTCCAGCGAGAGAAATGAGAGCCAACTGAAAGCAGGAGCCGTCTTGGAAGCTAATAGACGTCCCTCAAGGGGGGCTGAGTCACCGCTACACAACATGTATAATCTAACACATAGCCATGTGCATATCTTTAACCTGACACAGTGTAAAGAACGATAGGAGGCAAGAAAGAGAGGAAGAGAGAAAGAAAGAAAGAAAAATGGAGATAAAGAAAGAACGAAAGAAAGAGCAAGAAAGAAAAGAAAGAAAGAGAAAAAAGAAAGAATGAAAGAAAGACAGAGAGAAATAAATAAAGAAAAATGGAGATAAAGAAAGAAAAAAGGAAAGAAATAAAGAAAGAGCAAGAAAGAAAAGAAAGAGAAAAAAAAGAAAGGAAAGAAAAAATCTCACAAGTCGTAACAGATAGAAATAGAAGCTGAAATGTAATATCCATGAAGTTTGGTGAAGAGACACACAAAACGAGAAAGAGAGAGAGAGAGAGAGAGAGAGAGAGAGAGAGAGAGAGAGAGAGACAGAGAGGGAGAGAGAGAGAGAGAGAGAGAGAGAGAGAGTGTTACGGAGAGAGAGAGAGAGAGAGAGAGAGAGAGAGAGAGGGGGGGGGAGAGAGAGAGAGAGAGAGAGAGAGAGGGGGGGGGGAGAGAGAGAGAGAGAGAGTGTTACGGAGAGAGAGAGAGAGAGAGAGAGAGAGAGAGAGAGAGAGAGAGAGGGGGGAGAGAGAGAGAGAGAGAGAGAGAGAGAGAGAGAGAGGGAGAGAGAGGGAGAGGGAGAGAGAGAGCCAGCTATATTGTTACTGCACTCCACTGCACTCTCCTCTCCGTAAAATGTAAAAACCCCGGGGCCTAGTTTCCTAGTTTTCTGCAGCAGGACTCTGCCTCTCAGCACCAGCACATTTTTAGATGTCTTCTCCTGACAGCCATTGGCCCATGATGATGATATCATCACAATCACCCTGAATGCAGCCACCACTTCTATTTAAACATAGTTGGCTAACTGAGTTAGCTCCCTGTCATAGCTACTTCACTCAACCTCTCTGTTTGGGTCGCCCTGTATTACAGTGTAAGAGCCATATCTTAAGGAACATTAAAGTATATAGTTTGAAGAATGTGGAATATGAATTTACATATTTAGCTTGCATTTTTAGTTTGATAGTAACATTAGTCAGCAACATTAAGGACTTGCATATTTGTTTTGTAATTAGTTTGTTGAAGTAACGCTTCCGTAGACGTATAAATTAGGTTATTTATACGTAAGCAACTTTATTAGTCAAGAAAGAACAGACAAAGATGTCTACGGAGCAACATAGTTTTTTGACCCTATTTAAATGTGTGTTTTGTACTGTTACTTTCATTTCAGTAAACAGTTCAAACTTACCTTGGAGACGTGTTTTATTATTTGGAGTCAAGCTCATTGCTTCTTGTGGACATCCCAGGTGTTTGACACTAGATACTGTTTAGTCTCAGCCTTAAACTCGACATGATTCTCACAGGGGCGAAATTCCCGGGGGGGGGGGGGGGAATTTATATTTCAGGGAAATGTCCAGCGATCTGACTTTGCCGATGAAGTGACTCTCCCGACCCGATTGGTCCCCCCCAATGTGTGACTCACTATTTCGCCCTTGGATTCTCATTGGCTGTCAGCACTGTCACTCACAGGAATGTAGACTTAGCTCCGGCGTGACATGGGTGAATCGGCGAGACAAGTATTACAGTAATGCTGGCACAATGGAAAGCTTGAGTCTCTCCGAAACCATCTCAGAACAGAGTGCAGAACAGAATCACCTCAAACAGGTAAAGGGGCAACAGAACACCTGCCTGCTCTTAAGACACTTAATGGTGTTCGTAAAATATTTATCCTCAAAGTGTAGAATGCAAAATGGAGGCCACAGCCATAGCATATTATTGACAGTAGCTCACAGGAGACAAATGCAACAGAAGGACAAATAAACACCAAAAAACAAATAACTAAACATACAGGCTACAGTCAAATATTGTTCCCCCATCACAGGAGGCAAATACACCTGTGGCGTCTCGTGTGATGTCACCATCGTCGCAACATCGTCACAACATCGCCACAACAACATTGTCTCAACAACATCGTCTCAACATCGTCTCAACAACATCGTCTCAACATCGTCTCAACATCGTCTCAACATCGTCTCAACAACATCGTCTCAACATCGTCTCAACAACATCGTCTCAACATCGTCTCAACAACATCGTCTCAACATCGTCTCAACAACATCGTCTCAACATCGTCTCAACAACATCGTCTCAACAACATCGTCTCAACATCGTCTCAACATCGTCTCAACATCGTCTCAACAACATCGTCACAACAACATCATCTCAACAACATCGTCACAACAACATCGTCACAACAACATCATCTCAACAACATCGTCACAACAACATCATCTCACCATTCAAGGCCGAAGATGCCGTAGAAGACAGAGGCGTGTGCGTCGGGTCCCTGCAGGACGAACACGCTGCGCATGACGTTGAGGTGCAGCTCGTAGTCGGGCACGGAGCACACCATCCTGGCCTTGAGGAAAGACGTCCACTTCCTCTGCAGGGTCCTCTGACCGCCCCAGTCGCTCTGTAGACACCAGCCAGCGTGGAACCCAGTGAGAGACATGATGGATGAGATGAAGTCCTGCCATGACATTGATGAACTCTGCCAGATATATATTTAACCAATCACCAATCACTCATACGCGTGCGTGTACATGTACATGTACACGCACGCACCTACACACAGACATACCCACGCAGTACACACACACACACACACACACACAAACACACACTTGCACTTGCATTCATGCTGATTCATGCAGGTGCACACGCACACACACACACACCACTATTAAATTATATTTATCATTTGAAATCATAAATCTGTGCTCCTGCACACACGCACACATGCACGCACACACACACACACACACACACACACACACACACACTCACACACACGCACACACACACACACGCACACACACAGCGGGGGAGCGATGGGCTACAGGATGCTGGGTAGAAGGAGGGCGAAGAAGGTTCTAGAGTGCAGCTGAATGCGGGTGCGTTGGCTCACACTGTGCCTACTGTAGCACATTCCCTCTAATTGCATTTGGGCAGCACTGTGAGACAAGGCTAGAGGAGGCTTCTTCTGGAAGGAGTGATTTAGCGCACCTCATTTAGGAGAAACGGAGAGAGAGAGAGAGAGAGAGAGAGAGAGAGAGGGAGGAAGAGAGAGAGAGCGAGAGAGAGGGAGGAAGAGAGAGAGGGAGAAGGCCAGAGAGATACAGTTGATAGGCCTCTTTTTTTTAGGTTAGTTTAAATTAGACAACGCTCTATCACTCTTAATTTACACCTTTCACCGACATATACCTAACACTTAAAAAACTCCACTGTCCCCGTTATAAGAGAGCAGGCAACAACAACAACAACAACAATAAAAACTCATTAAGATCTAAGAGGAGAAACAGAAGAGAAAAGCCTCCATTTGTATTGATGGCAGTGGGCAGTCGCCACAATTGGTTGTTTTGTTCTGACAAAAAACGAGACAGAGATGAAGAGAAAATAGCAAGAAATTTCTATTAGAATATAAAATATTATATATTATAAAACGGATAGTTCCGGTCCTTGATGCTGATTGACTTGAAGGCGTTGTAAAATACAAACACACATCTGCATAACAATTAATCTTTAGTATTAATGTGCCTGCATGCTAAAGCCTGTATGCTAGCCTGTGTTGCTTGGCAACCATTTTGCTGTCTCGAGGAACTATATTGCTTGGCGGAAGAATTATGTGTTTTTTTTTCAATAGAAGATGGCATGTTACGTTGCTGCGTGTGTTTATTTTGTGAAATCTTACTAGGTAGTCTATAGTATCCATTTTAGTAACCGTTTTGCGTCGTGCCTCACGACGCCCCCTTACTGCTCTAACATCACTGTAAACCACGGCCCCTTGTGGCTCTTTGCTTGATTCAACCCGAGGACTGTTGTAGACGGCAGTGTCTCTGGAACAGTCTGCTATCAGTGCTAGCTATACGCTAGCAGTGTCCTCTGCGGTGAACCGCCAGCACGCTGTCTGTGGCTCCAGCTGGTTCCCTCCCTGCGCATTGATGCCATCTGTGGTGAGGGTTCTCTGGGTGAATCTGGGTTAGCCGTTAGCAACCCGCTAGGATTTAGTGTTCCCCTGCTAGGAGTTAGCGCTCACAGCACTTTGCGGTTTAGATCCGTGAAACCCACATCCTGGGTAAATCTGGAGCTCTGCTGGCAGTGATCACGGAGAACATGCCCGCATACACACCGCAGCAAAACAAGATGAACCAGTTTTTCCATCATACCATTTCACACTTCTAGAAAGAGGTGTTATTTTTACACACAACCGACGTCATTATCTGCTAATATGGGTCATTATCTCACATAAAACGGGGGCTGATTGGCAGCAGAGTGGACAGATGTGACGGTGTGGATAAATGGAACAGAAAAACGGTCAAGAGTACCTCAGGCTGTTTGTCTTCACAGCACGTCGTCTAAGGACAGCCGTTCTCACTTTGTCAAACATCGTCTGTGACTCTCTTTATCACTTTCTTTAACTGTTAAGCCATCGTCTGGGACAGCCTTTCTCAAACTGTTGTAAGCCAGAGCCCAGTAGAGCTGGACCCTCAGTCTCTGGGGCCCACTGAGACCTACATAAATAAGCTGGAATATATACAGAACTTGCCAAATGAACATTAATGTCAAAATTAAGTGGATGGTTCAAGTGGATGGTCAGTGGTTGGTTCAATCAGTTTCCAGAGTGATGTGAGATGTGATTTGTTGACTGCACATTATGTTGTCGGATGGGTGAAAATATTTAATATTTCATTTAAAGATTGGAAGTGCGGCCCAGGAGTCACTGCACCAAGGCCCGGTGGTTTGGGAAACGTTGGTCTAGGAGGCCTTTCACAGGGGCTACAGAGCCTGGGTTAGTGGGGGGGTGGTGGCCTAGTTCTGACCCGCTGCTGCCACCGCTCTAGTTCTGTCACTGCTGCTGCAGCAGCAGCTAATGAGACGGTAGGATCCCCATCGACGTTTCAGAAGTGACACTTTGATGTTTTAGAGGTTAAAGGTTCAACGTGTAAGATTATTAGTTTAAAACATTCAAAAATTAACCTTAACTTAACAGAATGTGAAGAAGTTTTGACATTATGTCAAAGACATCTATGTATTGTGTTGCAGAGATATTTACCTTCTCATAATACCACTTTGTACATCAAGAGGCGATTGCCGTCACTGCAGTGTCCAGTCTGCCCTCAGTCCAACATGAGGGGATGAAGAAGTACCACTGCCCAGAGGGCATATTCTAACCTCTTGTCAACCATGTTAAAAGTCCCCCCCTGGTTCGACCATTTAAAGACAGGTAGTCAATAAATGGAACAGTAAACGCAACGATGGCTTACCGAACACTTGAAGGAGAAAAAACTTGACGACGCCATAGCACAGTAAGCTTTACGCTATATCAAAGATAGATAAGAAAAGATAACATTCAAAGCAGAGCCAATGGGGTGAAAGACCAAAGACCTTTGGGAGGGACTGCATTTCCTTATTTCTTACAATAGGGGTTGAAACCACAACTTGAAAGCTTTTGGGGAGTCGTGATCGCGAACATGGATTTGGTCCAACGCTACTGATGAACATTGGGGTTCTAGCACGGCCAGAGAGAGAGATACATTGAGATGGGGAGACAGAGAGAGAGGGATAGAGAGGAGGAGGATAAAGAGAAAGGAGAGAGAGTGTGAGACAGAGAGAGAGAGAGAGAGAGACTGTGACTATGGTGAGCGAGAGAGAAAACAAGATCACCAGGCAGGAATAGTTGCTGGGGCATGCCTGCTTGCCTGCCTGCCTGTCTGTCTGTCTGTCTGCCTGTCGGGGTAATGGTGATCGTGAGTGAAATGAGGTGGAAGAAGGAGGAGGAGGAGGAGGAGGAGGAGGAGGAGGAGGAGGAGGAGGAGGAGGGGGAGAGTGAGGAAGACGGATATAGAGAGAGTCTGAGAGAGTCTGCATATAGAGCTTGGAAGGAGGAGGAGGGGGTCGTGGGCTTCTAGTTTGCCTGGCAACAGTGGCTTCCAGGTTTTCTGAGTCAAGAAATAGTCAAGAATAGGGAGGGAACCAACCTCGTTCCCAGACCTTCTCATCTCGCCACAGAACTTCTGCAACGAGATGCTTTAAATGGACGTTATTGGCAAAAGAGAGAGGACTCTCAGTTACATGGGTTTAGCGGCAAGCAGTGGGAGAGGGATATCTGTTTCCGTTACATGTTTTGGATATTGCTTTGTCAAATTCTTCTTCAAAAAACACGCCGGACACAGCTCATAGCAAGTAAGAGAAATTGTTGTGGTAGACCTCCCGGTCTACCACAACGCAATTTCTGTTCTGTGTAATGCTACAATTCATGACTATCTCTAAGCCTAGGAGGGAACCACACAATGACGCAAATTCAAGCTCACCGGTTCATCAGCTCAGAAATCAGAGTCATCCAAATAATTACAATAATAAACCCCACTCCTAATTCAAGATCAAACCTAATTATGCTCACCTCCTATTACTACCAAGTGTGTCACCACCCAATGCACTGAATAATGTAATGTACTTCACTTTAAATCTATTAAAGTCATTGAGGCCTGTTTGAGCCTATACTTTCCCTGACCCAGCAAAACTACTGCCATGATTTATGTCTCTCTCTCTCTCTCTCTCTCTCTCTCTCTCCTCTCCCTCCCTCCCTAACTTTTGCTCTTTATTTTTTATTCATATTATTTTTTATTTGTAATGCATTGAATTGTGTTTTTTTGGTGAGCGAGTCTAAGCTTTGTATAGCATCAATACAGGTGGTTTGAAAACCCAAACTCTGTCTCTCTGTCTCTCTCTGTCTCTCTCTGTCTCTCTCTCTCTCTCTCTCTCTCTCTCTCTCTCTCTCACCTTACAGACACGGGCTACGCGGGCCGCCCTGGTCTGGCTGGGGTAGGCCACCTGCTCCTGGCTCCTCTCTGTGAAGAAGAAGTAGATCTTGTCATCGTCGCCGACGGAGCTGTTCATACTCTCCTTCAGCAGCGCCGAGCCCACGAAATCTGCCTCTGAGGGTCACACACACACATACATGTGCACGCACATGGGCACACACACACACACACACACACACACACACACAAAAACACAGCAACCAGGTGAGCAACACATCAGGTGTCACCAAGGAAACAGGGTATAAGACGGACCTTTTAGGATTGTTGGATACAAATACCAATTTAGACTGAGATGAGGTGAGAGGTGCAATTCTCCCAAATTCAGAGAAAATAATACACTGTTTTGCTTGACAGCAGAAAAAGATCTCATAATGAGAGGTTTGTTGAAGCAGCATTATATAACTTTTTCATAGAAATATTATTGATGAATCAATTTGGTCTGTGGAGAACCTATGGGGGTGGGGGGTCTCAGAGGTCATCATAGTAGAGAGGAAGTTAAAAAATGTTGTAGCTAAAGCGACAGCGGCTGCTGTGAAAGTGGCACGCTGCAGGGTTGAGTTGTAATCAATCAACTTAACTTATTATGTACACAAAATATATGGAATATACATTGATGTTCCAACACATTATCATGACAAGCAGACATCCTTGGACCACGACGCCGTTGCATCCGTATCTTGTATTGTAGCCTAGACTTATGCTGGGATCAGACTACACAAATTCAGCCCGACATGATTTTGCCATCCCAGACAATCTTGAAATCGTGAACGTTGGGATGTCGGATCGGGCTGTCCCCCGTGTAGTGTAGGTCACGGTCGAAAGCTTGCGATGCGGCGTCTGGGATGCACTACGACACCCCGACGCCCCAATGTAAAGACAAGCGTGATTGATTTTGTTATTACCGTTGTCGTATTGTCTGACAACTCCTATGACGTGTAAATGAATTCAATATTGACCCCTCCTCCTCAATCCCAGGTGAACTTGGCGCTAGGTCGTGAAGACGGAAAGCGTCGCAGTCAAATGTGTAGTGTGCCCTGTCTGCAGCCCGCATCACGGCAACATTTCATGATGCAATAATTGCCTAATTTGACATGGTGACCATTGTGAAAAACAAAAATTTCATATAGTCTGATCCTGGCATTAAAGTGCGTGCACCTTTGCGCCTGTACGACGGCAAACGCGATCGGTCAAGGTGAGATGACTTGCGACGTTAAGATTTGACGAGTGGTGTCGTGTATGCCTAGCTTATCATGTTTGTCTCCATGTTGTGTGTGTAACGTATGTCGTGTGTGTAACATACCCAGCAGCCACCGCGTGGGGGCCTCCTCGGTCCTCAGGGCCGGCAGGGGGAAGTTTCGCCGCACGTCCGGCGAGCTGCGAAACTCGTACTGAGACGCCGTGAACATCTCCCCCTCTGGTTTGCCATTGGCATGCCCATGTGGGAAGAGAAGTATAGAGAAGTATAGAGCTATAAGATGAAGTATAGAGAAGTATAGAGATATAAGATTAAGTATAGAGAAGTATAGAGATAAAAGATGAAGTATAGAGAAGTATAGAGATATAAGATGAAGTATAGAGAAGTATAGAGATAAAAGATGAAGTATAGAGAAGTATAGAGATATAAGATGAAGTATAGGTAAGTATAGAGATATAAGATGAAGTATAGAGAAGTATAGAGATATAAGATGAAGTACAGAGAAGTATAGAGATAAACGATGACAACTTGCATGCGAGTTACCCAGTGTTTGATGGGTTTAATATTCATGAAAAAGGGTATTTTTGGAGAAATGTTTTCTATATTTTCTTATCTTCTTCATGTATGATATCAAAGAGGAGGCGTGCAGTGATTCAAACTTGAACAAAAATAATCATAATTAGTGCACAAATGGCAGTCCACTCCAACTGTTTTTGTTTTGGTATGAATTCATCTGCAAAAGGGAATTATTTGAAGCGCTTTTCATTCATTCAAATTCTCAACAGGGTTTCTTCATCCAATGAGGACAAAGGATATTGGTGTGTGGTTGTGTGTGTGTTTGTGTGTGTGTGCTATCAGCAACATAGTAGGTGTAACAAGAGGGCATATTCCCTGTAAAGATACTAAGAAGATAATGTATGGAGTGTATTTATTACCTATTAGGAGGCCCGTGAAGCCCTTGGCAGGATCGTATGGACACCTGTCTTTACCATCCTCCAGGCCTGACGAGAAGTTGAACCGCTCTGAGTCCTTGTAGGGGAAGAGGACAGGAATAAAATAAAATGAAATAAAATAAAATAAAACAAAACAAAACAAAACAAAACAAAATAAAATAAAATCCAATTTAATTCAATTCAGTTAAGTACAACTTCAATTCCCTTCCATTCTTTTCATTTCAATTCAATTTAGTTCCTATTTAATTCAATTCAATTCAATTCAATTATTGGTACCCAATAGAAGTTGGTGAATAAATCATAATAATTGCCATGGTTTCACTATGGTTCCCTGTCATTAGGGTCAGCTATTGTTATTCAGGGGGTTGCTATTTGTTAAAACATTCCAAACATTTAATTGATTACAACCCCTACTCTACTACTGTGCTGTCCACATGACCGGCACTGACAGAACCCCAACTGTCCTCAAGTCCCCCTGAACACAGACGTGGTATCAGGACGTTTCTTACAATGTAAGCACACAGGGGCCTGAAGGCGTGGGTTCCACACACGTACAGGTGAGTGGTGTTGTAGCGCTGCAGGAAGCGGATGTGATTATAGCATTCTGTCTGCAGGGGAACAGGAAAGAGAGAGAGGTTTTAAAAAAGGCTTGAGAACAGCAGGGCAAGTCACTTCATGTATAAAGGATGCAATTATTTCATGAATGGCTGTAGCTTGATGTGAGTGTGCTTGCGTCGTGGCTATTTCAGTCCATTGACCAGGATAATCCTGTAATACACAGTGTGGCATTATGAATAAGGCGTGGGTAGTCTTACTCTCCGTACTCAAATGATGAGTCAATTAATCAATTACTTTTGGATAATTGATTATTGGTTTTAATAATTTGTTAATAAAAGAAATACTGAAATGAAATAGTTAAATTCAACAAAATGGAAGCAAAATAAAACAACAGGGGGGCACCTGATTGTCTTTGCCTTTGTTTAGACACTGCTTCTTCTGTTCTGCCGACGCTTCCCAGTCAATCTGCAGACAACCACAATGACAGAGATTCAAAGAGTGAGCGAGAGAGAGAGAGAGAGAGAGAGAGAATGAAACCAGGTAAAGGAAAAGAGAAAAGAGCGGACAAGAGCAGAAAGTTAGGGGAGAGAGATTTAATAGTAATGTTATGAGTAATGGACACTGCTTGTGTGTCTTATATGTTCTGGCTGTGCAGCCAAATAATGATACACGAGTCCCTCTCTACTAATCGGTAATAAACGTCCGGCTCCCATTTAACCCAATAGCCGCTACTAAATTGGAAAAACAAAAACAATTTTACACGTGAGGCTCTCTGCACTGCCTTGAAAAAAGCAGAGCAGTGCACTGTGACTTTTTACTGATGCAAAGCAACCAAGGAACATCTACATTTAACCTAAATGGCGTTGGCCGCTTTTTTCTTGAGTTGACATTTTTTAAACTCGGGGCGTCCAGGGCGCTCTGCCAAAAAACGCGAGGCGCTCACGACAGAAAAAAGGTGAGGCGCTCAGCAATGCCAAAGCAGCAAGCAAAACGCTTCGGTTCCCATTACGTACAATTTCAAAATAGCCCCCGGCAGCTGCTAAAAAGTGTTCGGTGGGATCCCGGGGCCCAACGTAACAAACTCACGATGTGCGCAGTGCCCTGGCAAGACGGGGGATAACTTTGTTCCCAGGCGCTCTCATCTCACCACAGAACGCCTGGCGGGATGCTCCAAATGAGCGTTATTGGCGAAAGAGAGGGCGGGACTTCCAGTTACATGTTTTAGCGGCGAGAGAGAGATGGCGGGACTTCCAGTCACATGTTTTAGCGGCGAGAGGAGAGAGAGAGAGGGCGGGACTTCCAGTTACATGTTTTAGCAGCGAGAGGAGAGAGAGAGAGGGCGGGACTTCCAGTTACATGTTTTAGCGGCGAGAGGAGAGAAAGAGAGGGCGGGACTTCCAGTTACATTGGTTTAGCGGCGAGAGGAGAGAAAGAGAGGGCGGGACTTCCAGTTACATGTTTTAGCAGCGAGAGGAGAGAGAGAGAGGGCGGGACTTCCAGTTACATGTTTTAGCAGCGAGAGGAGAGAGAGAGAGGGCGGGACTTCCAGTTACATGTTTTAGCGGCGAGAGGAGAGAAAGAGAGGGCGGGACTTCCAGTTACATTGGTTTAGCGGCGAGAGGAGAGAAAGAGAGGGCGGGACTTCCAGTTACATGTTTTAGCAGCGAGAGGAGAGAGAGAGAGGGCGGGACTTCCAGTTACATGTTTTAGCGGCGAGAGGAGAGAAAGAGAGGGCGGGACTTCCAGTTACATTGGTTTAGCGGCGAGAGGAGAGAAAGAGAGGGCGGGACTTCCAGTTACATTGGTTTAGCGGCAAGAGGAGAGAAAGAGAGGGCGGGACTTCCAGTTACATTGGTTTAGCGGCGAGAGGAGAGAAAGAGAGGGCGGGACTTCCAGTTACATTGGTTTAGCGGCGAGAGGCGAGACACTTCCAATAGAGGGATATCTGTTTCCGTTACATGTTTCGGATATTGCTTTGTCAAATGCTAAGTCCATATTCATTCTCCTTGTCTTTGTTGTTGTCCTTCTTGTCATGTTCTTATTCTTCTCACTCCGGAGACTGTTAACTGGAGTACACAGCTCATAGGAAGTAAGAGAACGGAAATGACGAAATGACCCCTAGGTGCTCACCGTGGCCTTGGCTGGTGCAGAGATGTTGGCGGCGTCTAGGGCATACAGAGCCCCCCGGCCTCCGACGTAAAGCAGCCCGGCCCCCTCGTCCAGCAGCAGGGTGCTGTAGTTCTGCACTGAACCCCTGAAGCGCTGGCAGCCCAGCACACCTGCACACAGGTGAGTCACAAAGAGACTTTATTCAATAGCAATGAATAATAATAACTCATTTTATTTATAAAGCGCTTTTCACAAGTGCTGAAGAGGGCTAAAAACAGAACATACAAGTAGAGCTAAAACAGTAAAATGCGAACTAGAAACTAACTAAAACTAACTAATAACTAAAACTAACTACAATTCCTATAAAGGAAGTTCTTTAATGTAATACAATACAACTTTATTTGAAAATTGCCTTTCACTACTCTTGGCATAGACACATATGTACATTACACATAGACACCAAGATTCAAGATATTACAAAGCATTAAAAAGCAGCAATATGGTCAGTAACTGGAGTTGTGCAACACATGACCATATCTGAGGTGATTTCTATCTTGGTTTGAGGAGGCCAAATTCACTTGGGATGAAGGACTTCTTACATATTTTAGTTGCCATTGGCACCCTTTAGGTTCCATTGCCATTTATAGGGGTGCAAACCCAAACGTGTAGCCATTGGCTACACGTTTGGGATGGTAGCCATTGACTTTATGTTCCCAAACTTTGACTTTAGGTGGGCCACTACATTGTCATCAAGACCTTTCGCGGACCACCTCATATGTAACAGTAAAAAAATAAAGATACACATGCAGTGGCTGAGCAAAGTGTGCCAGCACCCCCTTTATATGCAAATATTACTGCAAGAAGTACCACAGGTTGAAAAACACTGGATTAAGCACTCTTTTTGTCAACGTCAGGGCTGTATAGGGCGTGTATAAGCAGTGGTATTATGTTGTTATTTATGTGTTGTCCGAGCGGAGATCTACATGTTATGTTGAATGTGATGTGCTGTATGTCTGTGGTGAATCCCTTGCTCCACTAAAAAGACCAGAAGCCATGACGCGATTGGGACCGCTTGCGTCGATGCGTGGGTATAACCACAGTTGAACTTTGGTTAACTTTATCAACACATCGTTTGTTGCACAGTGGGCTATTTGCTAAACGACACTTAGTGAGCACTGGCAGACTCGTGTTGGGTCTAATTTCCTGTTTTGAGCACTTACAGCGGCAGTGTTGTGAGCTCCCACACGCTAGCCTAGCAGTGGGGCCATAAAATAACATTAGCCGTAAACCCAGAGCTAATCACAATTAATGGGATTAAACACCATTCATACAGCGTGGCCAATAGCAATTGAATGATATCATGTTTATAAGTGGTAACTCTGCTCACTCTACTCTTCTTGACGCAGCATGGCTGGCTAATCGCCCTCCGCAAGGCGACAGGAGGCTGACCTCCTGTGAACTTCCACACCTCTGCAGGCCTCCCTGCTTCCATTAAAAACAAAGTAACAGTTGAACAGGTCAACCGCATCATCAGACACCACTACTGCAAAATGATTGGAGGAAGATGAATACAGATTCTCTTATTACCGAAAGCTGGGACACGTCACTTTACAACGTTTAGCACGGTGTGTGTGTGTATGTGTGTGTATATATACTGTATGTGTGTGTGTGTGTGTGTGTGTGTGTGTGTGTGAACATGCTCGTTTGTACTGCGATGACTCATATCCCTCTCATAAAAATAATGCGTATTATTATTCCACTCATCATAACGCACTAATCAAGCCGAACCTCCTCTGCCCTGAACTAAAGACGGCCTTCTCACCTCACACATCATGTAGGAACACGTTTCCGCCTGTCAATCTCCCGCTCATTCTCTCAATATCCATCCTATTCCCAGCAAAAGCAACAAAGCACCACAATGATAATAATAATAATAATAACAATAACAATAATAATAATAATAATAATAATAATAATAATAATAATAATACATTCAATTTAAAAGCGGCTGGGACACCTCAAGGACACTGTAGATAATACGGGCATCACTGAGTAAAACTACACACAATTAATATTCAATATGCAGTAAAAAAAACTATTCCACCGTCACAGCAAGTTTTGCTACACACAGAACTGAGAATGTGTGTGTGTGTGTGTGTGTGTGTGTGTGGTTCATGGCCTCCTTTTCACAAGCTGCCCTCATTCTCAGACGGAGCGCCAGGCCTGCTGCATGTGATCAAATATATACAGTATTAGATGTTATATGTGTGTGTATAAAAAGAGGGAGGAAGACAGTAAATTCAGTCTGCCTGTCACCCCCTACCACGCACATTTTCAAACACACAAACACCCCAACACACACACACACACACACACACACACACACACACACACACAGAGTTAAAAAAGCTAGGGCAGTATGGCTGATTAGATTTGGCAGTACTGGGACACGATTGCTGCTGAGTGCCATCGCACAACGCCTCCATCCCTACACCCCCCCACCCCCACCATATCCATCCCTACACCCCCACCCCCCACCCCCATCATCTCCATCCCTACACCCCCCCACCCCCACCATATCCATCCCTACCCCCCCCACCCCCACCATCTCCATCCCTACACCCCCCCCCCCCACCCCCACCATCTCCATCCCTACACCCCCCCCCCCACCCCCATCATCTCCATCCCTACACCCCCCACCCCCACCATCTCCATCCCTACACCCCCCCCCCCCACCATCTCCATCCCTACACCCCCCCACCCCCACCATCTCCATTCCTACACCCCCCCACCCCCACCATCTCCATCCCCCACCCCACCCCCACCATCTCCATCCCTACACCCCCCCCACCCCCACCATCTCCATCCCCCACCCCACCCCCACCATCTCCACCCCCCCCCCCCCCCCCCACCCCCACCATCTCCATCCCTACACCCCCCCCCCCACCGTCTCCATCCCTACCCCCCCCCCCCCCCCACCCCCACCATCTCCATCCCTACACCCCCCCCCCCCCCCACCCCCACCATCCCTACACCCCCCCCCACCCCCACCATCTCCATCCCTACACCCCCCCCCCACCATCTCCATCCCTACAACCCCCCCCCCCCCCCACCATCTCCATCCCTACACCCCCCCCCACCCCCACCATATCCATCCCTACCCCCCCCCACCCCCACCATCTCCATCCCTACACCCCCCCCCCCACCCCCCACCATCTCCATCCCTACACCCCCCCCCCACCCCCATCATCTCCATCCCTACACCCCCCACCCCCACCATCTCCATCCCTACACCCCCCCCCCCCCCACCATCTCCATCCCTACACCCCCCACCCCCACCATCTCCATTCCTACACCCCCCCACCCCCACCATCTCCATCCCCCACCCCACCCCCACCATCTCCATCCCTACAACCCCCCCCACCCCCACCATCTCCATCCCCCACCCCACCCCCACCATCTCCACCCCCCCCCCCCCCCCCCACCCCCACCATCTCCATCCCTACACCCCCCCCCCACCGTCTCCATCCCTACCCCCCCCCCCCCCCCCCACCCCCACCATCTCCATCCCTACACCCCCCCCCCCCCACCCCCACCATCCCTACACCCCCCCCCCACCCCCACCATCTCCATCCCTACACCCCCCCCCACCATCTCCATCCCTACACCCCCCCCCCCCCCCCCACCATCTCCATCCCTACACCCCCCCCCCCCACACCATCTCCATCCCTACACCCCCCCCACCCCCACCATCTCCATCCCTACACCCCCCCCCCCCCCCCCACCATCTCCATCCCTACACCCCCCCCCCACCCCCACCATCTCCATCCCTACACCCCCCCCACCCCCACCATCTCCATCCCTACACCCCCCCCCCACCATCTCCATCCCTACACCCCCCCCCCCCCCCCCACCATCTCCATCCCTACACCCCCCCCCCCCCCACCATCTCCATCCCTACACCCCCCCCCACCCCCACCATCTCCATCCCTACAACCCCCCCCCCCCCCACCATCTCCATCCCTACACCCCCCCCACCCCCACCATCTCCATCCCTACACCCCCCCCCCACCATCTCCATCCCTACACCCCCCCCACCCCCACCATCTCCATCCCTACACCCCCCCCACCCCCACCATCTCCATCCCTACACCCCCCCCCACCCCCACCATCTCCATCCCTACACCCCCCCCCCACCCCCACCATCTCCATCCCTACACCCCCCCCCCCCCACACCATCTCCATCCCTACACCCCCCCCCCCACACCATCTCCATCCCTACACCCCCCCCCCCACCCCCACCATCTCCATCCCTACACCCCCCCCCCACCCCCACCATCTCCATCCCTACACCCCCCCCCCCACCCCCACCATCCCCCCCCCCCACCATCTCCATCCCTACACCCCCCCCCCCACCATCTCCATCCCTACACCCCCCCACCCCCACCATCTCCATCCCCCCCCCCCCACACCCCCACCATCTCCATCCCCCCCCCCGCCATCTCCATCCCCCCCCCACCCCCACCATCTCCATCCCTACACCCCCCCCCCCCACCATCTCCATCCCTACACCCCCCACCCCCACCATCTCCATCCCCCCCCCCACCCCCACCATATCCATCCCCCCCCCCCCACCATCTCCATCCCTACACCCCCCCCCCCCCCATCTCCATCCCTACACCCCCCCCCCCCCCCCCCATCTCCATCCCTACACCCCCCCCCACCCCCACCATCTCCATCCCTACACCCCCCCCCCCCCCCCATCTCCACCCCCCCCCCCCCCCCCCCCACCCCCACCATCTCCATCCCTACACCCCCCCCCCCCCCATCTCCATCCCCCCCCCCCCCCACCCCCACCATCCCTACACCAGACCCATAATTAGTGTTATTAGTGACACCTGTGTTTGTCCTACGATGACGCCTATGTGAAAAGGGTCTATTAGTGTTTCCTAGTGATTTGTTTATAATCTTCAACGATAGAAGATGGAGGTGGAAGTCAATCAGCTACTATCTATCCCTATGGTGTGGGACATGATGGCTGATTGGTTGCTTGTTGCCAACACAACCTCTACTATGGGCCCATTGTCCATTTTCCTCTTGCTCAACGCCACACAACTACGAGTCATGGAGCTCCTTGTGGTGAGAGGTTCCCTAATATCACAAGGCGGGAATATCTCGTCACATGACACAGCCCACTTCCTAGTCTCATAGGTACAGACTGCGTGGTGACTGTCATGGTGGTGTCATGTGACTGAGAGTAGCATGCCTACCCTCTCCGCACCACATGAGGGCACCGCCGCCGCGTGCTGTTTTTATACAGTATGTCTTTATGTGTTTTTTTAAACGTCCAATGTGTAGAATTTAGTGGCATCTTAGTGGAACGGACTTGGCAGAAATTGAATATAATATTCATAACTATGTTTTAATTGGTGTATAATCCCATGAAAATAAGAATTGTTATGTTTTCATTAATTTAGAATGAGCCCTTTATATCTACAAGGGGAGCGGGTCCCCTTCCACGGAAGCCGCCATGTTGTACCGCCATGTTTCTACAGTAGTCCAGTACAGACAAACTGCCCTAGTTTTACATTTTTAATCATAATCGCTGTCTTACTTGTAAGCTATGACCTATAGTTTTACAGACTAAATAACTAAATACAATTTATAAATCTATCAAGGAACCTCATCACTTGACACTTGGCTACTCGATGCTGTCATAGACGATGACATCATTATGGAAGTACCTACTATTCAGTTTCACCACTACATGCCACTAAATCCTACATACTGCACCTTTAACTGGAGTCATACTGCTGCTTGACGGACAGCCAGCAACAGGCGCACTCACATTAGACTGTTATTATTATGTCATGTGTATGGCATACCTGTCACAGTCACAGTCCAATTACATACACACATAAAAAATGAATGACATTTTCACTTGCATAGTTCCTCCTGTCATAGAAAAAGCTTTAAAATTCTTAGAAGTCAACGATTGCACCGAGAAAAGATTAAGATCACCAACCATGGTGCTGCATCAACCATAGAAAACACTTTTTATTGATGAGAGTACTGGGAGAGCAGGTGACAAATGAAACACAAAATCTACAGTACATATAAAACTACTTTGTTCACATAGCAAATACCACGTCCATCTGTCAGTATTAATAGATGGCAACAGTCCTTGCTAGCATTAGTAGCAAGCTTTTGATTTATAATGTTTGAATTTAATTTTGTATGACGATGTGCTACAGTACAACTATGGCGTATTGTTAAAAACATAGAAGGGTTAAATGTCCTGTTATTCATAATAACATTTAGAGCGGCCATGAGCCGCCGAAGGTCAGCGCACACCGGGGGGGATGGTGGGGGGGGTGGGGGGGGTCACATCAGTCACGTAGCAGAGTATCCTCCCTCCCACACACACACACACATACATACACACAAATACAGCCAATATTACGCAATTGGTGCTTAAAGAGACCTTCGGGGGGGGAAATCAAATTTACATTAAATGCTGCTTAGACGTCTGCAAGGCAAAGTTTCAGACGATGTGTCAAAACAATCCTACCAGCACTACGGCCTATTCTCTGAAATCAAGCGTGAAGAGAGCGAGGGAGAGAGTTACGCTAACGCAACACACAAACATGTGACTCACAGGAGACCAGCACAGGCCTTGGATCCGGCCATCCTATAAAAATAGGGTCTCTAATGACATAACACTGGTGAGAGGGGCTGCGGTGACGCATGTGTCCCTGGATCCCTCCACCTCTGCCTCTGCCTTCTAACGGTTCTTCTATCTCGATAAAGGTCATTTAATATCTCGATAAAGATATATATCACGATATAGCATGTTTTCTGAAAAGTACTTTCTAATTTTTTTCATCACTTCACTGTAATGCAAAAACCAGGACAAGACAACACTTATGCCATATCACAATATTACGATATCCAAAATGTAAGACGAAATCTTATATCACGATATCGATACATCGGTATGACCCCGCCCTATTGAAGGTTGAATTCTACTTCTGCGTCGAATAGCTGCCGTGGCTCTCGGTGCGCCGGTGCATTTATGGTCCTGCGACCAAGCGGCAGCCATGACCGCCTGTTTGTGAAGTCGGTATGCGACTAACGTGTAGTTCCTCTCGCTAGGTGGTTCACGGTGGTTGGATGCAGAAAGACAATGGTAAAGAATGATTTCATTCTCAAAATACAAACCAATATTTGTTTTCTTTGTTCGGTTTGGATCTACGTGGCTAGTTCATCTCCATATTATGTATTTTGATTATTGAGTTATTTTAATAAGCCAAGCTACGGCAGTGGCCCCTTTTGGCTACGGTGGGGACCCACGGCGACTATTCGAATCGAAGTGAAGCTAAACTTGGTCCACTAGAGGCATGGCAGCCCGCTGGCATGTGTTTTCACACACAGAAGGTCAGGGTGCATATAACTTGTGCGCATGGGTGGTCAAAACTAAATATGCACAGCTGATAATACAAAAAGAAGCGCTTTTGCTTACCAACATTTTGTGCATTTTTTGGGACACAGTTACCTACCTAAAAATGAGGGTTTTCCTCATACAACACTGGTGAGATAGCCATTATGAAAAATGTGTTAGTGTTAATAAACAGTTGTTAACCATGTAACTTTAAACCTTTGTTCTTGGTTAAGTGAACGTGGGTTTTTTTAAGTTAGCAAGGTTGGTAAATATTTCTCTGGTTTTAAGACTTTCATTAATTCATCAAAATGTCAAAGAAGCAAGCCACATGGAGTAATTTCTTTGGTATTCCACCACCTTCAATGAAACACCAAACTGAACCTGAAAATATGAAACGTGTTTTCGCAGGAGGGAGCCTGGCTCCAAACAAATGATGAATGCACAGAAATGTGGTGCAAAACATGCAGTGAAAATCCCTGACTTGCGGATAAAATCAGTGCCTTTTATATCTGGACAAAAGATGTCAGTCAACCAGCTTTTGAAAAACACGATAAGAGTAAAGAGCACATGAACATAGCGCAAGCCGTGAAAATCCCTGATATCCAGACAAAAGATGTCAGTCAACCAACACGATAAGAGTAAAGAGCACATGAACCTAGCGCAAACTATTGATAATAGTCGCAGTCAGGATCAGATATCCAGTCACCCACTTGACAGATGACAGGACAAACGAATGAATGAAGAACAGCGTCAAGCACTATGTAATTGTTTTTATATACAATTGGCACTGCAGAATATAATTTTAATTGCTAATCTGTTACTCGCAATGAATACTCACAATCACAATATTAGGTAAAATATTCGCAATCACTGTTTTTGTGAAGCCCTAGTAGTGGTGACGACAGTTTAACTAAGCAACGTCTCCAGGCGCTCCCCTGAGAACCACAACACAACAGTTATGTGCAACAGCAAACCCAGACATGTGAGGCAATGGAGCCAAGCCTTGTCTGGAGTCTGTGGAGGCTTTTACTATTGGTCTAAACTTCTTTTTGGATACTGGAACTGGACCTTAACTGAATAACGATTATGATTCACAAAATGAGCCAAATTACCAACTTGTTTTTACATTAAAGTACGAGAAGCCTACTGTAATACTATTAAGTATTATAAGCCTACCGGCAGGACAATTTACAAGGATGTGCTTTGTTCACAAAACAGAAACGCAGATGTGGTTTGCATATCAATTAAACCAGAAGCAAGAGTGTGTGTGTGATTGGAAAAGCCAGCAGATGTTTTTGAGGGACAGCATTTGGCCACTCATTTGTCCATCATGTTGTGTACACACACACACACACACACACACAAAAGACCACTTACCCTTCAAAGTCTGGCTGACTCAGAAAGAGTATTTTTTTCAGTGACTAAGAACATTGGAGAAGTGTGTGTGTGTGTGTGTGTGTGTGTGTGTGTGTGTGTGTGTGTGTGTGTGTGTGTGTGTGTGTGTGTGTGTGTGTGTGTGTGTGTGTGTGCGTGCATGTCTGTGACTCACCAATCACTCATGGGGCCCCAGACTACAGGAAGGCACATGACACACACACACACACACACACACACACACACACTCACACTCACACTCACTCACACACACACACAACATCTGGGTACAAGTGCTGAGAGGGAAACCAGTGACCTGACTCTCTTTGACAGTCTGAGACATCTACTATTGACCACCCCTTTAACACTGCATTAGAAACCTGTCTTTAGCAATCTTTGGGAAGCCTGCCGATCACAAATGAATGTGGTATTCAACGTATTCTGACAACATGGTTGTTTTTCATGTACATGTTTACATGTAAACAAAGGTTTTAAAGCGTAAACAATTCCTTCTGAACAGTAAAACTTGGAAATTGAAAAAAAAAGAAAATTGCTGATATGTCTAATATGTCTCCAGACATTATTCATACTATCAATACATTTCTGTGGTGTAGACTATTCATATTACAATATAAATCAGTGGCTATGGTCTAGATTATTAATATTGTACAATAAATTAATGCATATATGCATACAATGTCAATGTATTGTGTAGTCAGCCAAGTCTCATGTCAAAGCTCAATCAACTTGGCTCTCTCCAGCTGTGACATGAGGTCGCCATACCAACAAAGAAATGATGTGAAATGACAACATCTACAGATCAGGGAAGGATTCTAGGAAGTAACACAAGTGTCACTTTTACCTGGTGGTATTTGATACCTTGGTAGCAGTGGCGGCTGCTGGTTTTTCAAAGAGGGGAAGCTCATTTTTGGCCTACATCAAAAAAGTTGTCAATTTATTATTATTATATTATTTATATTATTATTATTTCGCCAAGCAAATATCAAGAAATGGGCTGCAGTTTGTCGTAAGACCTCACTTGCAAAATCCGCGATGGGACTGAGCTCCTGGTTGGTCAAGCGACAATGTATTTGTCAAAATAGCTGTCAATCAAAAAGTGATTCAGCCTTTCGACTGATCCTCCAATCATCATGCGGA
This sequence comes from Merluccius polli, assembly GCA_030340625.1. NCBI lineage: Eukaryota > Metazoa > Chordata > Actinopteri > Gadiformes > Merlucciidae > Merluccius > Merluccius polli. The sequence continues at coordinate 204,522 of JAOPHQ010004854.1, forward strand.
AGCCCAGCGTCCAGGCTAGCCTAGGCCAGCCCACTGCTCCATCCACCCCCAGAGACGCTGAGCGTCCCGGGGCGGGACAAATGTTGGCATTTATCCAATGACCGTCGAGTTTTGAGGCAATGAAAAAAACTGTTCCATGCAGTCTCATTCAAGTGAATGGACGCTCGGCTTCTACGGTCAAATACATTGACATTACGGGAAGTTATGAGAAGTTAACAAAATCGAGTCAGTCGACTTGGATAAGATTCTGATCGAACTCGTCTTCGACATGAACGTATTCTAACGCATTTGTAGTCAATTAAATGTTAACACAACAGTACATATTTAACAATTTAATTTTTGACATTTTAGGGGAAGCTGAGCTTCCCTTGCAGTCTTAGAGAAATCGCCTCTGCTTGGTAGGAAGGTTAGTGAGTCACAAACACAGGCCTGACACACACACACACACACACACGTGCACAAACATACATGTACACACACACAAATGTGCACACACATACATGTGCATGCACAATGTACATACATACATGCATACATACAAGAAAGAAAAAACATATCAAAACAGATAAGATAGAGGCAGGGGGGCTGGGGACATGGCTTCAGTCAGTAGAGGTGTTCCCAGTTCAGGTCAGTATAAGGAACATTTGTTTATATTTCTCTATTTGTTTTGAGGCAGAGATGCACAGGCTGTTTTTTCCAAGACAAACCTGGATAGACGCTGACTCAGCAGTTGGTGATGACCCGGGAACCCACGTTAGCGTTCTAATGTATTAACATAACAGACGGGCAAAACATCACACCTGCAACCAGATATTCCCACGGCAACAGATCGACCAAATCATAAGGCTTTATTTGTGTTAAGTTCTGTGAATTATATTGTTGTATGTATCTGGGATCCAGCAGGCCTACTATGTTACAGCAGAACTTCTGGTCCAGCGGTCCTACTATGTTATAGCAGAACTACTGATCCAGCGGTCCTACTATGTTATAGCAGAACTACTGATCCAGCGGTCCTACTATGTTATAGCAGAACTACTGATCCAGCGGTCCTACTATGTTATAGCAGAACTACTGATCCAGCGGTCCTACTATGTTATAGCAGAACTACACTCCACCCTGTCCTTGGTCCCTGGCTTCACACTGGCCGTCCTCTAAAGAAACTCTGGGAAATGAATGAGTACAGTCTCTTGTACTCATTCAAACCTCACACACACACACTTCCTTTCAATTCCACCGATTCCACCTACCACTTGAACAAAATGGCGGCAGACGTGTCTTCTCTGTGAATGCCCTTCTCCAAGTCTGTCCTCCATTATGACAGGTCTCCCAAAACACAGTGACAAGCCCAGAGCCTTGAATACAGATGTTTACTGTGACAGCATGCACACCCACCACACACCCCTAACAGTTCACAAATGCATGCCCACACACCACACACACACACACATACATGCATGCATTGCCCACACACACACACACACACACATACATGCATGCATTGCCCACACACACACACACACACACATACATGCATGCATTGCCCACACACACACACACACACATACATTGCACACATGCACATAGACACACGCACGCACGCACAAATTGACACATGCACACACACACACACACACACATTGATGTACACACACACACACTGATGTACACACACACACATACACAAACACATTTACACACTCCCCTGGTAGTGATGAATGTAGGTCAAGGACATCTATGAGCACAAGGAGAAAAATAAGCTCTGCGATGGCAGACCAAAAAATCCTTCAGCATCAAGAAGCCACCCTCCTATACATAGACACAGAGCACAGACCCATCCGATGCATGGAGATGAAGGAATAAATAGCCAGAGCATACCAAATCACATTAGTGGCTCAGCATCCAATGAGAAATACTGTCTGTGGGCAAACTAATAAACAAACTAATAAGGCTTAGTGACTCACACTGTGGCTGAAGTGGCCGAAACGCTGTTCGCAATCAGTCCACTTGCTTATCTTGCACAAGACAGGGGCCGGTGTTTGCTGCAACTTCAGTGGGTAATAAACATGTCAATGTAATAGATATTACACTGTTATGAAAGGACACACACACACACACACAATGCACACACGCATATGTGCGCACACACACATCCGCACCCCCATACATGTCCGCACAAACACACATGCACGCACGCATGCACAAACACACACACATATGTTTTAGGATAAACACAGGGAAGGCTGAGAGAAAGCTAACAGAAATAACAAATCTTTCCAACATTAGTCAGATGGTCTAACGAGGCTCGGCCCGCTGTAAGACATCGATGGTGCTGCCAAGACGTTCCTCCACTGGTGATACCACACAAAATGAGCCTATAGTCAAAAAATACTGAAAAACAAGACGAGTAAAAACAAACCACGATAGATTTTGTTGATGGTGGATTTGTTTTGCTTTCTTACATTCTTCCAAACAAATCCAATCCAAAAGCTGCGACGCACAGCTAACCGTAACTGTCAAGAGCAGTCTTGTCATTAGAAAACATCATTATGATGTTATCAAATGACATCCCTGCTTCTTTGCCTACTTTCTTTTTCTTTGTCAATTATTAAATCATAACCCATAGCGATTGGCTGCAGTCGTTTAAAGGACAATACCGGTCTGGCTGAAACCATCATGACCGTCTCTCCTGGCTTTGCTAAAATATTCGTTACCAATGTCATTTTTAAAAATTGTTGTGCCGATTCTGCCAAAGAGCATTCTGCGTTTACATTTGGTAAAGTACTTGTATGGCGATTGACTGTTATTTGGTCCACAAACTGTACTGATTGACACACATTGATTCCAAAAGACCAAAGTGCTATATCGCCATTGGTACATTTGTGGCAGGCGCACACTCGCGCTAAACTCTCTTCGGCAGAATTGGTACAGGGAAGTCATTTTGACAAGTGATAAATTGCTAAAGGATGTTTTAGTGAAGCCAGGAGAGACGGTGACGTTGGCTTGATCACCCAGACCGGTATTGTCCTTTAAGCCTACGATTTAGACTCCCACTGGAGCCACCATCTCTCTCTTCCCTCCACACAGCCAGCCCTGCTCTGCTGTGTGTGACTCAGGGAGAGAGAAATTGAGAGAGGGAGAGAGAGAGAGAGAGTGAGAGAGAGAGAGAGAGAGAGAGAGAGAGAGAGAGAGAGAGAGAGAGAGAGAGAGAGAGAGAGAGAGAGAGGGAGAGGGAGAGGGAGAGAGGAGCAGCTTCCTGCCATCTCAAACACTCCACTTCATAGTCAGTGCCACTGCAATGGCCTCTACCTCCATGCGCTGCCGCAGCAGCAACCCTCTCCACTCTAATAATATCCCTTTCTCTGAGGACCCAAAGACAGCCCAGAGAGAGAGAGTGTGTGTGTGTGTGTGTGCGTCTGTGTGCGTGTGTGTGTATATACTGACCATATGTATGGCTATAGAGCAAGAAAGAAACATGACGAGAGTGAAAAACAATGTAAGAGATACAGAAACATAGAGCAGACTCTCTGCCAGTGCCGCAGTGATGGAGGCAGGGAACAGAAAATGTTTATGTGTCTAAGTGCGTAGGTGGGTTTGTGGGGACGATGGAGGGAGTGCATAGGGGGCCATCGAGGTGCTTTACCCACACATACACACACACACACATGCACATGCACACACACACACACACACACACACACACACACACACAAATAAAGGTGTGTGTGGTATGCAGGCAGTAATGAGCAGCCGTGGCCAGCCGAGAGAGGAGGCTCTTATTGTCTTAGCTGAGGCGAGCTGTGTGAGCCGTGCTGTGATCTAGGACAGGGCTTGGGAGAGGAGATTAATAACCATCACCAGGAGCAGGCCAGCTTCCGGGGCCAACTTTTAAAACTATGTCACTTTTTTTTTTTTCAAGGAGGAGAGGGAGGCACAGACAGCAGCGTTCTAAACCAGGCCAGCGTCTTTCAGTGTGTGTGTGTGTGTGTGTGTGTGTGTGTGTGTGTGTGTGTGTGTGTGTGTGTGTGTGTGTGTGTGTGCGTGTGTGAGTGCGTCTGTGTGTGCGTGTGTGGATGAATCAGGTAAATTAGTTGAGGTGAGATGTTATTCCTCCATCCTCCCTCCTCTACCTACCCCCCCCCCCCCCCCCCCCCCTTATGCACTTATTGTATGTTCGTACATCCTGGCAATAAAATAGTACTTAGCATCGTATAGCATCTTACCCTAGCTATCCACGCTGTACACCAGAAAGGACGGCTAAACCTAGCAATTATGGTGCACTTAGAAACTTGTTCTATTGACATCCTTGCTGTACTGACAGTGATCGTTTTACAAATGTACTTAACTTGTAAGTTGCTTTGGACAAAAGCGTCTGCTAAATGCCCTAAATGTGAATGTGAATGTGAATGTGAATCTAAATTATAAAGGTGTGTATGTCGGTGTGATGGCGAGGTTAGTCCGAGCCTTTATAGCTGCATGCTTCCATTAACGCCCCACACCTCACACCTTACCTTTGGAGAACACGGTGGTCCTGGGGGTCACGTCCACGTCCAGGGACGGGCCAAAGGGAAAGGCCCAGAGTGCTGAGCGCCTGGCCAGGACCAGCAGCAGCAGCCACAGCAGAGCTAGTGTTCTGCTCGGCTCCGCCATGGTCGATCCGATACGCCGCTGGGGTCACGATGTACTCACAATGTACTTTCTTGATGGTGCACAGGCCGGCAGCATGTATCTGGTCGGTCAACCTTAACGGGGAGTTGAGCGCTTCTTAGCTAGTGGATCCCGACTGCAAACAGGCCCGGTCTATGATGGAGGAATAGAAATATGTTAGCAATGAATATAGACGTTGATTTTGCAATTTAAATACATGGAGGAAGGCACGGTGTAATATTTCCTGAACAGAGCACGACGAGCACTGCAGCTTTCACGCTGTGGCAGAAATGCATTTAGTTGAAAATGACGTGTACTCCTTATATTTTATTCATTTTAAACAGTTTACAGCATATCTTGGGTTTCACCAGGAAACGTCTTGAGATGCCTTCGATGACCTGGTGAGACCTTCCACAACACACGCCACGGCTCAGGTTTGATGAACAATAAAGCGTCCAAAGTGACCGCACAAGTTTAATTTCCCCTATAAGACCGTATTTGCCAAACCTAATGAGTCAGACAGTGTTGTAAAAAGTCATGTAAAGAGCCAATTAAACACGTTTGGTGGTGGGACACACACACACACGCACACACGCACACACACACACACACACACACACAGCGTGACGGACGCGGTGATATGGCTCTGTCATATCATTAGCAACGGACACAATGGACCTCAGTGACGGTTAATCTGGCAATTACAGGCCACATGCCATCAGTACAGTTTCCCCTCGGCTGCCCCCGCTCCGGTCCTCTGCAACGTCGCGCAGAAAGCGCTGAGACCTCGATGGAGGAGACAGTGATGTTTGCTGCCACCGCCACCATGGCTCACTCACCCAGTACCACCGGGTGACATGCAGCTACGCAAATTATTAGAGTGATCCGACTTCAAGGCTGTATGTTTTCCATGAATTCTGAAGAGGCTAAAATATGGTTTGTGTATATTGCGTCAAAGCATTTCCCTTATTCAACTTTACTACTACTACTTCCCCAGGATTTTAATGTCAGACCATATTGGAAAGCCTAGGGAGCAAGACATGATCTTTCTTGGGAACTATCTTTCTTGGGAGCAAGAAAGATAGTTTCTCTTTTTTTTCTCCAATAGAGGCATATTAGCTGGTCTGCAAACAGCGAGTGAGATTTCTAAACTTGTGTTTTAATGACCCAACACAGGGGTCTAGTTTAGACCAACACAGGGGTCTAGTTTAGACCAACACAGGGGTCTAGTTTAGACCAACACAGGGGTCTAGTTTAGACCAACACAGGGGTCTAGTTTAGACCGTTCAAGTAAACAAAGCAATAGACAGCTACCTCGCCATTCTGTGTTGCCCAATTCTTAAAAGTGACCATCTTACTAGAGTACCATCAACATAGGACCAAACATATGTTTGAGGAGGACCAGTCTCTTAACATGTTTGGCCAAACAGTTTGAAACATACGTCCGGTTCTCAACTGACGAGGAGGCGTGCATGGAGAAGTCCTTGGGTTTGTTCTGTGTGTGGTTTGTTTGTTGTCCTTGTGTAAAAAAAAACACCCCCAAAAAACACACAGCAAAGTCAACACGTCTCTGTCCCTGATATTATGTGTGCTGCTGTCGGTGGCGCTGGCGATGACAGACACATTTTGTTCACCTGTCACAGCATGGAAACGCCAGGAGGGACGGTAAACACATCTGTCTCAACTGCCCCCCCCCCCCCCCCCCGAGTCGATCCAAACAGCAGGTTACATCTGAACTGAAACCGCTTTGGCTGATCAAAAGTGAAATGAGACAAGGTTTCTTGAATATGTAAAGATGCGTTAGAGAGTGATCTTCATATCTCCCATCATGCTCTCTGCGTGGCACGGCAGCATATTTAAGGAAATGGCACCAGTAGTCATTTCTAGAATCAAGTCTGGAAGTATATCACCTCGGTGATATTTATACTGTACTTTAACCTACTGGAAAACCAAATTATTCATACTGCTATTTCAATCCCAAGCTAACTGTAAAACACCTAATGGATAGAAAGGGCGCGAACCATGACTGAAGGGGTGTATGGAAGAGGAGGAACGGAGTGACATGGAGAAAGCAGAACCTCCATCCCCTCTGAGACGCATGACGTTAGGATTGTCTTGCATAATCCACCGGTCTGTCACTACACAGAAATAACCTTGCTATCGACAAGCATGTTTCTAATCTCTTAAAATAACGATAGCTGACAAACCACCAATGCAGCTACAATGCATAATCAAATATTCAAATATTTCAGGACATCTCTGGGACATTGAGTTGAATTTTAAAAAAAAATTGAGATTAATTGTAAATTAATCATAAATAACAAAACAAAAAAAGTGAACAGAAACTGCTATGGGCCCCAACTGCAATCTATTTTTTATGGACCACTGCTGAAGCAGTTTTTTGATTACATACTGAACGCCAAGGGCACAGCCTGCTCCTTGATCAGCTGCTCTGTTAGTGTTTTATAACATCATTCAGGACTTTCTTTTATCATTTAGGACTTCAACTATACCTGGCCAGCTATTATTTAGGTGTAGTGTGGGCCCCTACACAGAAGGAAAGCAGGAGAATGACTCTTGAACCCCTGGACCCCACTACCACCTGCCTTCAAATACTTTGTTGACCGTAGCAGTGGACTCTTGCCCATGTGGTGTGTGTGTGAGAGAGAGAGAGAGAGAGAGAGAGAGAGAGAGAGAGAGAGAGAGAGAGAGAGAGAGAGAGAGAGAGTGTGTGTGTGCTTGCGCGTGCGTGCGTGCGTGCGCGCGCACCTCTTTTATCTGTGGTCGACTGAACCAGTAACCGTCACTGGGAAAACAGGGACGTCGTCGTTCCGTTATCCTGTCGCCGTGTCGACAACGTCGTATCAGAAATACAAATATCAAAGTTACAAAAGTGTCAAAACAACAACAACAACAACAAAACAACTCGAGAAAACGTTAATCAATATGAACGGTGGCATGCTCCCATGGTAACACTGAAGTTGAGCCATGTGTGTCATGAGTTAATGGCAGACGCAACATTTAAGATTGACCAACAACAACAACAACAACAACAACACACGAAAAAACCTTTTTAGCGACAACACAACACAAGCAGGAAGATATGAACACCGCCATCATTCCTCCATCCGCACCTGCACCTGTCTGAACTGGAGAGGACTGCGGCATGGCCAAACTACACCGCGAAACTCACCTCTTATATGAGTTAATATAAGAGTCTATATGTTAAAAAGATAATACAAGGAGATAAAGTAATGGCTACGGGAAGGTATACACACATACACACAAGTGTTGTATGATGGACCTACCTGCTTGTCGCTGGCGTCGTCGTGGGGCGCAATTATGTGTGTGTGTGTGTGTGTGTGTGGTTCTTCCGTCCGATGTCACACTGCGCAGTTATACCCCCCCCCCCCCCCCCCACACACACACACACACACACACACACACACACACACACACATTTACATATACACACACATATACACACACACTCACACAACACTGTCACGTCCAACTACACCGCCTGTCGACCGGCCAGGTACTAAACTCTCTCTCTCTCTCTCTCTCTCTCTCTCTCTCTCTCTCTCTCTCTCTCTCCTCTCTCTCTCTCTCTCTCTCTCTCTCTCTCTCTCGCTATCTCGCGCTTTCTCTCTCTCATATTCAAAGCAACATGAATTGAATTAATGGAGTCTCGCGTTTTTAATATTTGCTGAATATAGTCAACCCTTAGGTCTATTAGGCATAATAGGTAATAACAGCAATAACAGTTAATAACAACAATAACAGGTAATAGGCTAATATTACAGTAAATAGTTCATATTTAAACAGCCTAATTTCGTCCGTGCGTGATCCACGACTGCCCCCTAGGGACGATATCCCAACATGTATGATCACATCTGATCCCCTATTATGATTCACACACATCGCCAGTAGATTAGGGATACGATTATGTTCATAAAATAGAAAACGTCATTTGCATAGAAGAACGAGCTCAGCAGCAGAGGAGGCCTACTGCTTGTTACAGTATTATCAGATACACAAAACAATACAGAGTATGGCATACTAGAGACTGGAAAATCAAATATGCTAGACAAAAGATAAAAATATCTATAAAGATAAATATACTAGAAAGCACCGTATTGGTCCGAATATAAGACGACCCTGATTATAAGACGTTTTTTAGATATTTTAAATAAAATCATGTTTTCATTATATTTTAGATGAAATTGTCACATTTAAATAAAATTAAATGTAATCACATTTGTAAATGAACGACTTATGGTATTTAAATACCATAAAGTGAAAAAACAACCATGTAGCCTATCAACATTGAAATAACTGCATTAACCATCAAAGTGAAGTCTAATTGTAGAACAGCGCCACCTGTGGTTGTGAATGTATATTGACATTTAAAAGTCTAGACCCCGAATATAAGACGACCCCACTTTATCAGACGACAAAAAAACCCGTCTTTTATATTATTATATTGCAGGGTATAGCTATAACTATCAACGTAAACTAAATCCGATTATGTACAAAATCCAAAATCTAATTACGTGCGAATCTAGTTATGTGCAAAAGTCAATTGTTATATAGCAATAAATAGTTAGGCCTACTATTTACAGTTATTATTATTATTATTGTTATTATTATTATTATTATTATTATTATTATTATTATTATTATTATTATTATACATTTACTCCTATTTACATTTACCAATTTAGAAGATGATTCTCCACGTGTAAATCCAAAGTGATCATGTTGTGCGACGCTACTGGTTGCGCTAGGTGGTGCTATGTCTCTAAATACCCTTTTAAAAAGCTATAAAAAAGGATCATGGCGCCACGCAGCCAGCGATATTGGCGTTAAAAAGTATGAGAAGAATCATAACGAGTTAAGTAGAATTAGTATTACTAGTATTTACTCTTTAAAACCTTCACATGTGTAACCCAACACCACCCCTCTCCCGGCGCCCACGCTGCCGTTTGCATCCATAGTTTTTGTTTTCCTAGGATGGGGATGGCAAGTCCTGTCCTAACCCTATAGCCATCTGTAACAACCCTAAACTTAACCATCTCTAACCCAATACCTAAACTAAACCATGTGCAACCTAAAAGCTAAACGTAACCATCTCTAACCTAATCCCTAAATTTAACCATCTCTTACTTAATCCCTAAACGTAACCATCTCTCACTTAATCCCCACATTTAACCATACATGTAACCTAAACCCTAAACCGAACCATCTCTAACCCAACCCCTAAAGTTAACCATCTCTAACCCAAAGCCTAAACTAAACCCTGACCCCTGAACCCATTCAACCCATTGTGTGACGTCACGTTCTCCATAGTATTCACGCGGTGCCTTCGCCATCCTAGGAAAAATAAATACGCCTCCTCCTCCAGGAGCACGCCTCGCCTCCTCCGCTTGTCCGCTAGTCCAGCCGGTGATCGGAGAGTCGCTGCTGATTAGCGGTGAAGTCAGTAGTAGTAAACCGCGGTTATTTTTTTTTTTTTTTACAAACACCCCTGGTCGGTGCGGATCGATGATTTCATCGGCGGTAAGTATTGGATGACGAGGTTTCAATTTTGAGTGAGTAAATGCGTTGTCTTCAAAACTAGGATCGATTAGTCGAAGCTGGGTTTTATACGCTCCTCAATAACTAGCGTCATGCTAACTACGGTGCTAACCCGCCTAGCTAGCTGTGGTTAGTGGTAACACGAGACGTGCCACATCGATATGGCCAATAATCAATAAACCATGTGTGTATCCATGTGGCTAGGCGGTTGATCCTGAGACCGAGCGAACAACGACAACAACAACCTGTAGGTCGGTAGCAGAGACCATGGAGATGAAAATACAACCACTAGCACTACCATCCCTTACTAAAACCAACTATAAGATGCATTCATGAAAGATGTACCTGTTTCTCGCTTCTGTATTTCTATAATCTCTATTTCTCGGTTACCTCCCCTTCAAACCTTCAGTTATCACACCCAGACACAGACGTGTGGCTGCTAACGTGACTGTTATTGTTACATTTTATATTGGAGCAGACGTGCGCTTTTTTCCCCTCTTTCTAACTTAATATCGACCATATGTGTGCGCCAGTAGTACTGGATATACGTCCAGGGTCCAGAATGACCCCCAATGGCAGGGGGGGGGGGGGGGGGGGGGGGGGTAGACTGGGACCATTGAAAATACACCATTGTAAAAGTTTTTTTTGGACCCCTTGTAAATCTGATCCTTGAAAACAGAGCACCTGTGTGAGTTGTGTGTTTGTTGGACGAGGTCTGTTGTGCTGCTCTGTGTGAGGAGATGTGGGATCTGGACCGGTCCCACGCCCAGCTCTCAAAGCACCCCCCACCCAGAGGATGCAACAGGTGTATAATCAGAGTTTGTCATCGACACAGTGTGTGGGAACCCGCTCTGATCTGCTCTGTTGACAGGATTTGCGTTGGCAGGTTGTACAGTGCGGCTGCTGCATCTCCCTTTGTCAGCGGTAGCCTTCACTACACCGCCATCTGATCCCTCTGGTCAGGAGAGAGCCGCTCACGGCGTGCAGACATTGTACAATACAAGGAGACCGTTGGCGAGTCGCGGCTTACTGCCGCTGACCGCTTGCATGGATGTGATGGCAGAGGTAGCGAGCGTGCGTTGCTCCTGCAGTGAAGATCTTGGTTACGCCCCGGTGGCCATGAGCCACCTGGGGAATCTCGTGAAGGGAACAAGCTGTTCAACAAGTTTTTGCCAATGGCAACAGTTTTTTTTTTTTATGAAGTATGCCTTTTCCCCTCGAGATATTTATATCTCAAAGGTTCCCTGTAATTTTCCTCTTGCAGCAGTAGATGTGTGCAAATGCATAGTTTGTGTGGTTTGTTGAGTCTGAGCTTGCAGCAGTGCGGACGCGTGCCATATGAAGGTTGTCGGTATTTGGAGGAAGTTCATTTGCAAAAGTGTCTGATACTGGAATTTAGTGTTCATATCACAACATAAATCTCTTCCCGTTGGGGTTATTTAAAACATGTTATGCAAAGTCTAGACTATTCATTGGGCTGTTACCTAGCAGTAGCCCATCAATTGAAGTTGGATAATTTATTACCAGCAAAGGCCCTTTCTTTACTTCAGTTGTCAGTTGTATGACACCGTATCTGTCACAATATGGCTTAGGTTGTAAGCCCGCCTCTTTTCCTGTGTGTTGTGGGTAAAACCCTTCCCGCCCATAAAAACAGCATACACACACACACACTAGCCCTAGGTAGCATATGTTGCTAAGAAGGGAGGACTTTGTAACAAACAGGAAGTGTCCTTTTACCACCGCTCGCTACACAGTCTGAGATAGACACTGAGATGCATTTATTATTATTATTATTATTATTATTATTATTATTATTATTATTATTATTATTATATCATCTGTATTTTCTGTTTGATTGATTGATTGCCATGTTGGCACATCGAATATCGACAATACATTTATAGTTTTGAATTCAGCTGACCAACTGTTTTTGGTCAATTTGTATGTGTAGGCCCCCGCCCCTCTTCATGTGTTCATTCTATTTATTCATAACAGGCGGCAGTAAGGCGGTGACCCCCCCCCCCCCCCCCAGGCCAGCTGGGCCTCGGGTGGCGGTGGACAGTGTGAAGCTGCCCGGTCCGGGGGAGGAAGCATGGGCACGAGGCGGTGGGTCTGCTGGTCAGCTGTCCCGTCCACGGCGGTCCTCTATGGCTCACTGGCCCTCTTCGTGTCCATCCTCCACAACGTCTTCCTGCTCTACTACGTGGAGACCTTTGTGTCCGTCTACAAGATCGACAAGGTCTCCTTCTGGGTGGGAGAGGTGAGCAAACCGAGAGAGAAGACCCTGGTGCAGCCAACTGAATCCCTACATTCAGAATTTAGGGATTATTTTGGCAGGTCTGAACAATTGAACATTGAACATAAACTGAGAAAGAGAACTAGAATGAGTAAGGGATAATGCCCGACGAGGTGTCCATTAACAGAAATGAATGGACGACGCGGAGGCGTGAACCGTCCGACACAAAGTCCATTCATTTCTGTTATTGGACACCTCGAAGGGCATTATCCCGCTTATACCGTGGTCACTTACGAAAGAAAGAAATATTTAATCAATTAATAATACTTTAATGTGTTTTAGAGTTAAAATCGTGAGGGTTTTTTTATTTTTACAAGTCGAGTGGACTATTTAATATCTCCCGTATGCAGGCGTTGCCAAGCAACGTGGCCATAGCGTCTTCATAGCGTCAACGTCTTTCCTAGGTGTACATTAACACTTTTTAACCTACACCCTCCAGCCAATCAGAATCGAGTATTCACCCAGACCATGGTATAATTATAGTTAATGAATGATGAGCAGGCAACCAATTTCTCTGTTTCATTCTGTTTGTGTTCCGTTTGTGTTCTTACTCTCTTATTTATTTACCGAAAACACCTTAAATGACGTTAATTTTGGGAAACATTATTGAGCACAGGCCATGGTATTTGTCACTGAACCATCAACTCACCACACCTTTGTTTGGGTCCTCATTGCCCCCGCCACAGGCCGTGTTCCTGATATGGAACAGCTTGAACGACCCTCTCTTCGGCTGGCTGAGCGACCGAGCCTTCCTTAGCTCTCCACAGTAAGTTTCTCCCCTTCACCCTGTCTTCTACTCTGAGGGAGGAAAAAACTATTTCAGTCACTCAAATGTACCTCAGAACTGTAAATAGGATGGCCATACTAAAGAACATAAAAAGACGAAACGTCTGACATAACACAACATTTAAAAAAAATTGATATATTTAAATGTTGAAATTATTTTTTTACTCTTTACTCTTTTTTACTCATTTCATTTTGGGTTATTCTTTTTGGACAAGCAATGGGCGTTATTCACCTAGCAGCCATCTTCGTTCTAAACGCAGCTAGCATTTGACCACAGTTAGGTGAATAACGCCTGTAAAACATTTTCCAAAAGGCCGTGTTACACAGTCCCCTCCCCCTCCTTCCTCTCTCCCCAGGGTGGGCTCCCAGATCACGTCCCCGGAGGTGGTGCTGAAGCGCCTCGGGGCCCTCTCCAGGAACGGGCCCCTCTTCGCCCTCTCCTTCCTGGGCTTTTGGGTGGCATGGGCGCGGCCAGCTCTGCAGTTCCTGGTGTGCCTGTGTCTGTACGACGGCTTCCTGACCGCCGTGGACCTCAACCACAACGCCCTGCTGGCCGACCTGGCCGTGTCGGCCGCCGACCGCACGCGCCTTAACTTCCACTGCTCGCTGTTCAGCGCTGCTGGTTCACTGTCCGTCTTCCTGTCCTACTGCTTCTGGGACAAAGAGGACTTCTACTCATTTCGGTTGTTCTGTGTGGCGCTGGCGGTCGTGTCGGCGCTGGGCTTTGCCACCGTGTCGCGGCTACTGCGCCAGCGCTTCGAGTGCCAGCTCCGTCCTGGGCAGGACGAGGCCGCCAGCCTCAAAGAGTAAGCATTCACTCATTCACTACTCCCTACTTACTATCTAGGGAGTTCTATGTAGAGGACTATAGGCTGTGTCTGAAATCATTCACTCATTCACTATCCCTATTCACTATCTATGGAGTTTTCTGTAGAGCAACCTGGGGGCCCCGACCCCCACTAGGGCGCCAAAGCTACATGGGGGGTCGTGAAGCCCTCTTGAGTTTAAGGGAGCAAGAATCTTTAGAAGTTCATTTATTTAGAAAAATAAATAAAGATATAAACTTTTTTTAATTCTCGCACGTGAAGATGTCAACACCAGTAGTATTACAAGACCTGGTCCCAAAACAAAAAGCTGATGGAAACATGAGCAAGCGTCAGGGAGATGAGCATGCTGACTTTCTCAAAAAGAAAGAGGACTTAACAAGACAGTTCTATTGAGTTTGGCTTCATAGAAGCAATGGACAACATTAGAGATGAGTGCGTCATTTGCAGTGAGAAATTGGGAAATGAAAGTATGAAACCCTGGGAATTTTCCCAGGGTTTCATACTTTCATTTCCCAATTTTTTATCAGAGCTTTGAACCCAAAATCGTTATTTTTTGTTTTAATCGTGGTAATGTCTTATATGATCTTCAACATAGTAAGCTATGCCATTTTGTCACCATTACTAAAATAAGACCGTAATTTAGAGAAAATGGGTCTAAAATCCTATGTCCAAGACAGAGGTTGCGCTAGACTTTTTCATTTTCTGTCATTTTAACTGAAAAAAAAATTATTTTTTTTGCAATGCTCCTGGTTGTTTTTGCGGGTTGAAAAAAAATTGCGTCCACACACGCATCGGATCGCTAAATGTTTGCGTACACATGACACTGACACCGTTGTGAAAACGATGTAATACATATGCCACACCTACAGGTGGCGCTGTAGACCGACACAGACAGAGCCAAGCGGATACACCAAAACTGTAGAATAAGACTGGGGTACTAAGTACTCTGTACTTGGACTGATACTATGTTGATAAAGCACGACGACGTTGTGTTGCAATAGTGCTAATAAACTTAGCAGCGCCTGCAGCACAAACACAGCTGTGATGTCCGCCGTTGTTGTTGTTGTGACCGGTTGTTGCGTGCAGGCCGGGGTCTTTCTTCTGGTCACGTGACGGTGACAACAGGACGGTGACGTCATCGTTTTCACAAAGTAGCGGTTCCCTTGTTTACACGGCAACGCAGAGGCGGCGTTGCCAGATCTTTCCACTCTGGGACCCGTTCTCAATAAATATCGTTTCAGGTCACCCGAAACGCTGTTGCCATGTGGATGAAAGGCCAAAACGATACAATATTTTATCGTTTTCACCTAAAAACGTTCCCGTGTGTACGGGGCCGGGTCCAAGATAAGAGAACCTTGTTCCCTAATGTTCCCTAATGTTGTTTAGCACCACAACATTAGGGAACAAGGAAGTGTTGCAACTGTTGCATCGTTCGAGTGCTCTCTCGTTATTGGCCAAGCCAAAAAGCCACACGACATCGGTGAGATGCTGATAAAACCGGCTTGCATTAAAATGGCTGAAATAATTAAAATTATTTCAGACTATTAACATGTATGTATGATTGTGAAATTAAAAGAAAATCATAACAGACATAGAATTGTGTTCCTAAAAATATAAGGAAAAATACAGTGAAATATCCACGGGAAATAATCTGTTCAGAATTGTATACAAATGTCCTACAGGTATTAAGTTCACTATTTAGGTTCATTGTACAGTTAGTTGTTCTGTGCTGTATTTTATGCCATGGATATAATTAAATAATAATAATATATTTAAAAGAAGTAGGCCACTTTTCCCCCTTGTATGTGTGCGGGGGGCAGTGGGGGTCGTCAGTGTATACAATGGTAAAATAGGGGGCGCTTAAGAAAAAGGCTGGGAACCACTGATGTAGAGGACTATAGGCTCTGTCCGAAATCATTCACTCATTCACTACTCCCTACTCACCATCTAGGGAGTTCTGTGTAGGGGACTATATATTGTGAGCTCATCTGCTCACAATATAAAATGGCGAACTCACTATACAGTGGACTATATAGTGAGTAGTGAGTGATTTTGCTCACAGCCTAAGCATCCACGCACGTCTTGACTGAGATCCTTGTTTTACAATTTTAAAATACTGATACAATACGATTGTTGTTATTGTAGTTTAGAAGTTCAGGGGGGTATTCCAGAAAGCGGGTTATGTGAAAACTCTGAGTTTGTTAACCCTGAGATGAGGGAAACTCTGAGTTATCCGTTCCAGAAAGAGAGGTAACTTAAACTGTGTCTGTTACTGCGGTAACTTACGCTGTGAACATAACCTGCTCGCTGGCAGGTTTACTATAAGAAACCCAGAGTTTCTACCCGTTTCCTCCCATACGAAAAAAGCGGTTAGACATGGATTGCCCATTCATTCGCAATCCGCTTGACATCGAAGCCGTATTGATTGGAAATGCTTTACGTCGCAAGAGAATCTTCCGACCAAGATTAGACGTCTTATCATTTCCAGAGGAATATCTTTTCCAACGTTACCGCTTTTCATCCAACAGTATCTTTTATCTCTAACATTCTCCGGCCATATATCACCAACCTCACACAGCGCGGACGAGCACTCATCAGAGCAAACTTTATGCATAGCGCTATGTGTTAATCTACTAAGTGGAGTATTAAGTGAGAGGACGTTGAAAAACAACATTTTGTTTAAGGGGTTAAATTACTATTTGAAGTAGCCACTGAATTAATATTTACTTTGTTTAATAGCCTAAGTCAAGTAGGCTAAAAAAAAACAAATTAAAATCAAAGTGAGGTGCAATCATAGCCTAGCAAAATGTGCACCTAAATCAAAATCAGATTTAATTCCTACTTATATTCATAACTATAGGCTATGCTACGATCTTACGGTTAAATGTTACGTCAATTGAATAGTAGTGCATTCAAACTTACACATTGACTCGGGCAGCATATGGCGAAATATGTGGTCGTACTCGCCGTAGGCCAGCATCAGGACCTCCAGCTCCATCGCACTGAAATATGTTGATCTTTTTTTTCTCGGTTGTCATGGTGACTCGTGGTATCGGGGCTCCATTGATGATGGCTTTTTAGAGTGGTTGTGCACACGCGTAACTCGAGGTTAACATACTCAGAGTTGATTCAACTAACTCAGATCCACTGTTCTGGAACCGGATACTCAGAGTTTCCCATCTCAGAGTAAGTCAACTCAGAGTTCAGGGATAGACTCGGAGTTTGTTGAACCTGCTTTCTGGAATACCCCCCAGGTCCACTACCATAGAGCGTAACAGTGACCGCCCCTTTTTTAACAGCTCCGGTGCCGGAAGTAAATTTCCCATGCATTTATCTCGTCCACTTTTCGTAGAATCCTTATAAAAAGAGTATTAAGCCTTTAACCAAGCCAATCGCTTGTTATGGTAGTCGTGACCATATTATGTTTGATTCGGGATGAGTAGTTCCTCACTCGGTCAACAAATAATGTACACAGTCTTGTACCTTTGCCTTTTCTTCCGTTTTCCAAATTCTTTTTATGCCCGAATCAAACATAATATGGTCACGACTACCACAACGAACGATTGGCTTGGTTAAAGGCTTAATACTCTTTTTATAAGGATTCTACGAAAAGTGGATGAGATAAATGCATGGGAAATTTACTTCCGGCACCGGAGCTGTTAAAAAGGGGGCGGTCACTGTTACGCTCTATTGTTATTAAAGTTTAAATCAGGCCCCTTAAATGAAGGCACACAATTGATTAGCTAAGTAAAATGTGTTTACTTTTATATTTTCTTCTTTCTTTTTCTTTAATCCCCTCACTTACTCCCCATGATGTCTAACCGAATGTTTTTCTCCTGTTTTAACCATTCTGTCTCCGTCTCTCCCAGGCTGAGCGTCGGCCATGCCCTGCCTCAACAGGAGCAGCCGGTCACCATCGGACAGTACCTCAGGCAGCTGTCCAAGCACAAGAATTTCATGTGGTTCGCGTCAATGAACCTTGTCCAGGTAAACACGTCGGTGTTACGCCCGTCGTCAAGCACACTGTTAACGCATCACACACACACACACACACACACACACACACACACACACACACACACACACACACACACACACACACACACACACACACACAAAGAGTCAATAGCTCCTGTATCAACAAAAAATGTTCAGATGTATGTGTCAGCATTGTTGGCTAGCTGTTGGCTAGCCAACAGAACACACAACAGCTTAAGTATGTAAGTGAACCCTGTGTTTCAGCTCGAATTTGAACACAGAAATTTAAAAAAACTAAAAAAACGTTACTGTCGTTGTGTATGAGCGTTATAATGACCGATGTTGTATTTGAAATGCAACACACATCGTGGCGTTATACTATAAGTGCCAGAGAAGTTGAACCCTCTCTCAGAAGCGGCCATCAACATCAACCACTGCCCAGAAGGCGCTCCACACATAGAGTAGCACGTTCACAAACTGGTTGACAAAACGGCATAGAATACCAGGTGTCCCTCGAAAAATAGACTTTAACCTCAAGGGGTTAAATAAAATATGAGTTAAATAAAAAAATTAAAGAATGCTGCTATTCAAGTGGGACAGGATGGGGCAGAACACCGTTTGGAGCCTAGCCTAGTGTGGCTAACAGGCATTTTAATGTCTTTATTATTATTTGGAAATGGGCATTAAACATTTTTTCTTCTAAACTTCTAAATGTATTTATTTTTTCATTTAGTTTTCAAGACTTTGACATTTTTATTTGAATTCATATTTTGAAAGAGGCAGCCTTCTAAAAATACAGACACTGTGTCCCATTAGTACTATTAATCCTATTTCACAAGCCTCCTCTTCGGTCCATAAACCTGTGTCTACCTGTTTGTCCACTTTTCTTTCCCTGCTTTGCATTTCTGGTCATTCTCTGCTTGACTAAACCTACCCTAGTTCCTCATTCACCGTCACTGACCTTGAGTTTGTGCTCCCCCTGCAGGTGTTTCACTGCCACTTCAACAGCAACTTCTTCCCCCTGTTCCTCGAACACCTGCTCTCGGACAACATCTCCGCCTCGGCCGGCTCTCTCCTACTAGGTATGGTCGCTTTGAGGGGAAAAGATGCTTGACCAATCCAAAGTTCTCCATGTATGTGAACCTCAGCCATGAACCGTAGCGTCAGACTACAGCATGAGCATTCTGCTCTTATTTGGTGAAATATGTGATTATGTGACTCATTTTAATCCATAATGTTCCTGCTTGTTGTGGCACGTGAACTATTCACCAGCCACGGAGCCGTGCGCGTGCGTATGTGTGTGTGTGTGTGACGTAATCCGAGTGTTTGCTTGACTGCTGCTGTGTCTTGTCTCGCCTCTGTGCAGGGGTCTCGTACATCGCGCCCCACCTCAACAACCTGTACTTCTTGACGTTGTGCCAGCGCTACGGCGTCTACCAGGTGATCCGCTGGCTCTTCATGTTCAAGCTGGGCCTCAGTGTGGCCATGCTGCTGGCAGGGGCCGACCACATCTACCTGCTGTGCATCTTCATCGCCAGGTACCACACACACGCAACGCACACCCACATGATGGCAGCACAGAGCAAAACCATGTCGTTGTAGTGGTGTTTCCGCAAGAGACTCGAGACTCATTTGCTCAGAGTTCACCTGGAGTCTGCATAGCCTCCCTCCCCTACAACCCCCCCCCCACATTAAAAAATAAAACCTCTTACACACTTATTGTATGTTTGTTTGGCCAGTGCGTCAGGCCTGGTTCTGTTTGTTTAACTGTGGCCTGATCCCTGGCCCTGTGAAACAATTCTCCCTTGGTACTTTGTTTTAGTCTCCTCAGGATTTCAGTCTTAAATGCAATTCCAACCTCTACAAGCAGCCGGCTCATTTCAATCCGACATAAACCAAAGCTTTCACACGTGGCCATGCAGTAATGTAGTAACCAGTAAACAGTTGAGGAAGTTGTCCATGTAATGGCAGGGCCTTATGGGTCTTTAACTTTTCTTTTCATCCTCAATGAAAACATCAGTCTCTAAACTGAAACATACAAAATTAAAGCAGAGTTGGAACACCTTTGTTTCTTTGTTTTCTTTGACCTCTCTCTCTCTCTCCCCGTCTCTCTCTCTCCCCCTATGTCTCTCTCTCTCCCCCTATGTCTCTCTCTCCCCCTATGTCTCTCTCTCTCCCCCTATGTCTCTCTCTCCCCCTATGTCTCTCTCTCCCCCTATATCTCCCCCCCCCCCCCCCAGTAACCGTGTCTTCACCGAGGGCACGTGCAAGCTGCTGAACCTGGTCATCTCCGACCTGGTGGACGAGGACTTTGTGTTGAACCGCCGGCGGCAGGCGGCATCTGCCCTGCTCTTTGGGATGGTCGCCCTGGTAACCAAGCCCGGCCAGACCTTTGCCCCGCTCATCGGCACCTGGCTGCTGTGTTTCTACACAGGTACCAATACCGAGTCCAGACAGTCATTTAGTAGGGGTGGGAAAAAACATGTATTCATGTGCCTCATGATGTACAGTCTCTAGTTGTGTATGATTCAACTTTTTCTCATGGTCTAGTGTTAAAAAAAAGTAAACAAAAATGGTATTTTTTTAAATACTTGTAGGATCACAAGACTTAAAAATCGTGATACATATCAAATCGGCACCCACGCATGGTGATAGTCGAATCGGGAGATACACATATCGTCCCAGCCCTACTAGTTAGTCTACAGTTTAGTCTGCCTCTTGATGCTGTTAGCTGGAGGGTGCTACATTCTCGTTTGGTTCCTCTTGTGTCTGGTGGTGGGGAGGATTTATAAATAGTTTGACCGAGATGTGAAACTCTGTAGGAGAGCAGGTGATATAATGTCTAGAATCATGGTGTTGTACAAGGACACCCTTTATATTGGGTGACAACATGTCAAGATGAAATGGTAGAGATGGTTCAATGGGCCCGATAGCAGACTCTCCTACACTGCTAACTCATCTTGCCTCATTTCCTAGTTTCATTGTGTTTATGCTTTCTGGATGAACTGTGTTCCAAACGTAGCCTGCTAGAAGCCACTTTTCACTTTCAGTCATCTTGTCTCATGTGTAGTTAGAAGATGGGTTGGGGGTGGCACCGCTAAATATAGAACCTCACCTCCCAGAAACTGACCCCATTCTTTGATGGATGCCATTTTCAACCAGTGTCTTTAAAAATATGTGGAGAGACTCTTGGTGTGTCTGAAATCGCGCACTTCTATACTTACACTTACTTTTTTGAGTGCACTTTGCGCAAAAGCGTTGAGTGTGCCAAAATGCAGTGCACTGGAAATACGTCGGTGGCGCACTCAAAACGATCTAAAATTGAGTGTGGACCGATGGACACTTTCCGCACTCAACGGCCGCCATTTTGTCTACGTAGCGGAAGGGGCGGAGTCAAAAATGGAGGACACACAGGAGTAACCATAGTAACAGTTGAGACCAACGCGCTCTACAAATGTAAAATAGTATTGAATATGTAAATTAATATATATTAATATATTTCATAGGTAAATAAACTTGGCGGTATGCCGTTTTCCGCCAGGAGGAAAACGGCACAAAAAAAAAAACGTCAAACTGCGAACTAATTTCCGGTCGGTGCGCGAAGGCTGTTTTGACAGTGCACTGTAGAAATGAGAGCACTGCGCCTATAAGTAAGTGTACTGTGGGGATAATGAAGTGCACTAAATGTAAGTGCACTTACGTAAGTGCGCGATTTCAGACACAGCACATGATAACAAGCAGGCTTGCGTGCGTGTGTGCGTGCGTGCGTGCGTGTGACACCTCACCACCACAGCCTGTGTGCATGTCGTTTCACATTGGGCCTCAGGTTATGCAAGGCACCATACCGTGCTGCAAACCCGACCACATCTGATTTGATTGTTTGAAAGTTCATGTTGCTTTTGAATCTGTTCTTCCCCCAGTTCCTTGGTTCTCATTAAACCAATCAGATCACAGTGTTGATCGTGTCATCACATGAGAACATAAAAACAAAACGCTGCAGCACAACCATAATGATGTTAATGGGAACTTTCTCTTTTTAGAACTTTTAATTGCATATGGTTACTGTTGTCCATCCCTCTCCTCACCACTGGTCCCTCCCTCCTCCCCTCTTAAGGGTACGACATCTTCGAGAGGCGACCTCCGCAGCATTCCCTGGCGGGGGTGGGAGTGGCCCCAGAGGAGGGCCCCCGGGACCCGGACCCGGGCACAGCCCCACTGCGCCTGGGCTGCTTCTACATGCTGGTGGTGGTGCCCATCATGTGCGCGTTACTCCAGCTAACCGCCTGGTCCCGTTTCACGCTCCATGGCCGCAAACTGCAGGGCATTAAGACCCAGCGGCAGGGCACCCAGCACGGACCCCTGGTGGATGTCAAGGCCATCTGAAGAGCAGGGGGGGCCGATTCACAAAAGTATCTGAAGATAATTCTTAAGATGTTTCCTAAGAAGAAATTCCTGCAATTCCTAATATTTTCCTATAAGAACCATTTATTTTCTTTAGGACTTCTTATATTTAGTTCTTAAGTTATTTGACTCCATTCTTAGGAACTTTTTTGAAGCACTCTCACTTTGTGGCCATGTGTATATAAGTGAAAATCAATCAAGTGATAAAACGAATTGCGTAGTGAGTATATGTTGCCTAGACCAGTCTTTTTCTATATAATAACAATAATAATAATAATAATAATAATAATATGCACATTTTCAATCAGTGAGGAGCAACACCTCAATTTGACAACTTAAGACAAGCAAGCTTATCTAAAAGTTGAGAATAAAATCAAGAAGAAATTTAAGATCCAAGTTTTCACAAATCCCATTTAATCTTTTTTTTTTTTCATAAATGATCTGAAGAAAGATAAGAACATTCTTAAGATATTTTTTGGTGAATAGCGGTTTTCTTAACTTTCTTTGTGTCCAATTCTAAGGAAAAAACTGCAGTTACGAAGATACTTTTGTGACTCCGCCCACTGTTGCACAGTGGAACAGCCATCATGCACGTGGGCACTTTGTTGGGCGTTTCTTAAATGGCCATTGACTTTTCTTGAAACTTTTTTCAACTTTTTATCGTGGTCCAATTGAAGAGGGAGAGCAAAACTGCCAAAAACTGAAAAGGGTGTTTTTATAGGAATTATATTAAAATGTGTCTTTAAAAAAAACTGCCTTATTTTGATATCATGAAAAAAGGCTTCATATTTATATGTGAACTGATGCCCAAGACAACTAATCATTGTTTTGGCTGGTGAATGACTGATTTCGTTTTGTTTTTTTACAGGTGCTCATACTACGGAAAACGTAGTATTTTATCTATATATATATATATATATATATATATATATATATATATATATATATATATCTCTATATCTATATATATATATCTTTTTTTACCAAAGTGAATCCCAAAATAAATGTGTAGCTTGATGAAGATGATTGTGAAGCACAGTCTGTGTACTGGTTTTGAGTGTGAAAGTGAAACTCCATGGGATACACAGAGAGAACCGATGCCAAAATGTTTCTCTTACCATCTACTGAAAGTGTCCCCCACACACACGCAACCACACACACTTTTTTATTTTTTTTTCAATGCAATGCTGCACATTGGTTAACGTTTTGTATAGCGTACTGACCAATTTCTTGCACAAAACTGCCATTCGTCTTTCAGACATTTAACATAGGATTTTGGCACGTGGTATTGGTGGGCATTATGAAATAAATGTTAAATATTTTATTATTGATAGTGTTTGACTCTTCATCACAGAAATAATGTGAGGCATTTACATGACACCACAGGACCAAGTGTATTTATACAACTTCTCTACATTCCATTCATTTTTAGATGAATTACATCTTGACACTTTCGTGACCCAAAATGTCAAATGTATTTAATGAAATCTTCTGTTGTATTGTCTACTTGATTCCCCTTGTAGTGACTGCTAACAGATCAAATCAAAACGGTTGAATCACTTTCAAACTATTTGTGAAATGTGAGAATGTGCTCTAACAAATATTTGAATATGTATGAAATAAACATTGAAAATAAGACCAACCAATCGACTGGTGTGATGTATTTGATACATTTTACATGTACAAGTAATTTGATGTTTTACATTATAAAGCTGTCTTAGGCAAATGAAAAGTTAACTTCCTAAACAAATGCCATGTCTTGCAGTAAACTATATGATGCTACATACTTAAAAACGTATGTTTATTAGAATTAAAAACAAA
This sequence comes from Merluccius polli, assembly GCA_030340625.1. Taxonomy (NCBI): domain Eukaryota; kingdom Metazoa; phylum Chordata; class Actinopteri; order Gadiformes; family Merlucciidae; genus Merluccius; species Merluccius polli. Next base: position 228,855 of record JAOPHQ010004854.1, read on the forward strand.
AATGTTTACCTGTTAGTACAACACAGAGTACACAGGTGTGGAACAATTTCTCAGAATTATGACTTTCTTTTCAGAATGTAAGTTTAGAACTCAGAATGTGAGTTCAGAACTCATTAGAATTCTAACTTTTCACTCATTTATATCTCACAATTTTTTTTGCTCACAATTGTAAGGAACAAAGGGCGGATTTGTGAGGTTTTTATCTCACAATTGCAAAAAATAAAGTCTGAATTCTGAAAAAAGACTAATGATGCTTTTTTTATGGCAAGATGCACCTGTACTAGGCCTATAATCAAAATGTATTGCAGTTATTGTTTGTTTCATCCAATGTGGTACGTAGTGTATATACCATACGAGTTTTGGCATGTTTAAAATTATTGAGTAAAGAAAATGGCTTGATATAAAGCTCAATAGAAAGAGAGTAGTCGGCTTACATGGTTTACAGCCAATGCGCCTGCGCAGTGAGCACTTGAGTTTTTTTTGTGTTTACCCATCATGCATTGTGTAGAACATATTGTTGATGGTTAAAATAATACTATAATAATATCATTACACAATGATATAATGCATCACTTTTACAATACGAATTGCGTCTATATGTAGGCCTAAAAAACGATATTAATTCCGTTTTTTACTATTAACCCCTTAGTGAGAAGGGTAGTTTGGCGAATGCCTCGCCCCGCGAACTCTCCTCATCGGTCAGTACACTCTTGATTCTCTTCAGATCGTATAAATCTTTCGCCTTTTACTAAAGATTTCCGTGGAGAGGATCATTATGAGTTTCAACTAATTTTTTGACGCCCTGCCTCACGGCGGGGCTTCCACCGCTGTGAATACAAACCGTCAGTAGGAGCTCGGTGGTCGGGATCTGTGGTCCACTTCTGTACCCCCGCGAGAGTTCAGGCTACTTACAACCACTTCACGTTTCCAGTTCCATGTGTCATATCCGTATTATTTATAATGAAGCACAAATACGCAAAATTATTGAACACAAATACGGCTTTGGTTAATGAGAAGAATAAGCTTAGCTGCTTAAAAAACAAACAAAAAAAAAACAGCAGAGGGCATCATTACACCTTCATAGCGAAGCTGTGAATTGAAGGGTTTTTTATAACACATACATACATACATACATACATACATACATACATACATACATACATACATACATACATACATACATACAGAATTATTATTACAGTCACATACACATTGTCAAGTTTGCTGACGACACCACAGCGATCGGACTCACCCCAAAGGGGGATGGGGCAGCCTACAGAGAGAAGGTCCTGAAGTTGGCCGCCTGGTGTTCAGAGAATAACCTCGCTCTGAACACCAAGAAAACCAAAGAGATCATCGTTGTCTTCAGGAAGCACAGCACCGACCCAGCCCCCCCTTTTACATTGATGGCGAGTGTGTGGAGAGCGGGTCCACACACCTTCAGGTTTCTCGGCATCCTCGTCTCCGGCCGACATCTCCTGGTCAGAGTCCTCAGGAAGTGCAACCTAAACTCCAACCTGCTGCTGACCTTCGACCTTCTCATCCATCGAGAGCCTGCTGACATACTGCATCACAGTATGGTACGGCCAGGGGGCGCTGCCAGGCATTTTGGGCCCCATGAAAAGATATCACATTGGGCCTTGGCAATTTTCTACTGGACTGGCCCACCACAGGAACGACGACCAGGGGGGGGGGGGGGGGGGGGGGGGGGGGTTTATAGAAGTTAGAAGTTTATAAAAGTATATCCACGCCAGAGAAACCACGGCCGCAGACATATAAAAACACACATTCAATGGTACCGCAGATTTATAAGAATAACAAATGTACACAATAACACGTATTTATCAATTTGTTTGTCTGTGTGTATTTATTTAGCTGCACCTTTGCAGACAAGGGAAAGGCTCCAGAGAGTCGTAAAGGCAGCTCAGAAGCTCATTGGCTGCCCTCAGTCTCCACTCACTGATGGACATTTACACCTCCCACTGCCTCAGCAGAGCCAAAACCATCACCAAAGACAGCTCCCAGCCTGGCTTTGACCTGTGCCCCTCAGGGAGACGCTACAGGTGCATCAGGACTAAAACAAACAGATTCAAAAACAGCTTCTTCCCAAAAGCAATAACCACCCTGAACTCTCACATGCACTGACTTCATACATGGACACATGGACTGTTTTCAAACACGACTAAACACTGTCAAAAAACCTTACCTACTGTGCAATATTTTACAATGTCAAATACTTTACAATGTGCAATACTCTTTTTTTCAATGTGCAATACTGTACAATGACACCTCAGGACTGTGCACCTTACCTCCCTTTTCTTTGCCTATGTTTATATTATATTGTATATTTTTTATATTTTCTTGCCTATGTTTATATTTTTATATGTTACATTTTTTTCACTGTTTTAATCTCATTGTACATGCGACAATAGTGACAATAAAAGGCATTATATTCTATTCTATTCTACACACACACACACACACACACACACACTGCGAGAACAGGAAGTGAGAGAGAAATAGGGACATAACAGTTGACTCAGAATAATGTGACAGAAAGGCTCATTAAGCCCGTCTTCCTCATAGGGGCAACAGGGACAGACACACACTCTATTGGAATAGACACATTGCACACTGACGCTTCAAAGGCACTGAATTGTTTTTTGTTTGTTTTTTTCTTACCCAACAATACAGAAGGACTGATCAACTTCAGGTACTTTAAAGACTTTATCCATCAACATTTAAAACGGTGTACCTGTGATTTATATACTACTGCCGGTATATCTCCGGTGTGTATCGCTGTGATTTTCACCAAATTTTCAATTAAACTCATGCAATGTGATTGCAATAGCTTCATAGAAATGTTATTTCACTTTTGATAGTTTGATTTTTGTAAGTTGAAATTGGGCTTTATCTAACATTTGCACTTACCATTCGGAAATGCAATGTAACGAGTTACCTACTGTTACCAATACATTCAAAATATTCCATTTACAACAACCACTTGTACATACTTGAAAAGTAGGCTACCCCCCCCCCCCCCCACACACACACACACACACACAGCTTTGTGAGAATAATGAAGCCTTGCATGGGAAGCAATGTGACGTTCGGTTATCTTTCAGTCACCACTGTTGCAGACTTCCTGTTTCATGGTCACCTCTGTTGTATTTCGTTACTTTTCCAGCCCCTGACATTTAAGACATGGGGTGCACAGCAAATCTAGCCTACTTCCTGTGACTTCTATACTGTACGTAGAAACCTGGGAAGCCATTGTGATTCAGGCCTATACTGTTAGCGTATCCGTCTCGACTCATTATCTTAAAATGGTATCGGCCCTTCTGATCAGACTGCATTCCCCATCGTGTCAGAAATGCATGATCTATGCAGCCATCTATGTGTTGTCTGGTTTCTCTATGGGTGCACGGCCTGTGCAGTACGTGAAAAACTAGTCTGAAACATTCTAACTCTTGCGCTTGTGGTGTCACTGCTCATTTCATCCACTTTTTTGTTCAGCTCCAAGATGGCGTAGGCCTACCCGGGTCCACTGACCGAGCAGTGAAGCACCAGAGAGCAGCGCAGAGCAGTGGTGGAGGAAGGTCGGACATGGCGCTTGTCTCCGTGGAGTATGCGTACGAGTACATAACGAGGGACGGCTGCCAGGTGTCCATCAAACCCCAGCAAAGTTACATTCTTGTCCGCAAGACGACCGACCACTGGTGGTGCGTGCGCAAGGACCCGCACAGCAAGCCCATCTACATCCCGGCTCAGTACGTGAAGGAATGTGCGTTACTGAGCGACGGTCCTGAGAGCACCGGGCTGTTGGCCGGAAGTGAACCTTGGGATGAAACGTCAGCCATGGAGCCAAACCCAGGGCATGAAGGTGAGGCCCGGGTATCCCCTCAGGACCTGCCCAGCCACCCCTCTGGCTTGAGGGGGGAACTGGTGGAGGAGTTCACTGACCGACAAGCACCCAGGGACAAACACCGGAGGAGGAGAGGAGGAGAAGGAACCTCTAACGGTTGTACAGAAATAAACCCAACCATAATAATGGGAGGAAACAGCTTCCCAGAAAGCCAAACATTAGCCTCAGAGCATCCAGGCTCCGACAGCCTGCTGGGGGTCCGTTCAACTCCTGTGCCCAAGTCAGGAGGAGGAGGAAGGTCGACGGCCACACACAAGGAACGCACACAATGAAAGGCCACTAGCCAAGAGCTTGGAAAACACAGCTGGTAAGGATGTTTTAAAGCCCAGCGTGTCCAACAGCTCAGACGTTTATGAGATGTTCCCAGAGATGACGTCAGACCTCCCAGGAGACGAGATACGGACCCCCGTCGCCCCCCCCATGGCCACGTCAATGTCCAGGAGGAGCCTGGACAAGGAAGACATTAATAATACAGATATCAATCCAAACAGCTCGGTAAGATTCTTTAGCATTATAAATTCATATTTAATTAATTCATTAATTCATTAAATTAATTAATTAATTCATTAAATTCATTCATTAATTCATTAAATTCATTCATTAATTCATTAAATTCATTCATTAAATGTATTAAAATGATTCACTCACATTCACCCAAAAGGAAAGACAGAGAGAAACAAACACATTAAAAAAAGCTAGAAAGAAAATAAATACAGGAGAATAGAAACACGCCCACTTTCTGCCACCAGGGGGTGCGGTCTTACAAAGCAACCCCCCTGCCTAAATCACGTACGACTAAAGAAGTCCCCCCCCCCCCCCCCCCAACATTACCACAAAAAAAAACAAAAAACTAATTCTGATCATTGCAAATAAATCGAAATCAAAATCTAACGTTGTCATTTTAACGGGTAGAAATAGTCTACCCTCTACTCTAGTGCTACCATAACGTGAGGCGAGTTCCTCGGACTTGCGCCAAGCTCATCACCATATGAATACACATGAATGCCCCTTCCAGTGCCAACGGGTGCCCCCCCATCACTGAACGACCCAGTAGACACCAGTGGATCCGAGAGACTACTAGGCTATAATGGTCGGCGAAAGTGTTCCGACTCGTTGTTGTTTGACGATGGCGTCGTCGTCGCCGTGTGTGTGTGTGCATTGCGTCCTCCGAGCCATACGATGACGGCGCTGTGCGGTTATTGACTTATAATCGCAGTGTTGCTTTTTATTTAAAGAGGCGCCCCCTGTGTGTGTGTGTGTGTGTGTGTTGCGCAACCGCCAGGAGCTGGTGGGTAAAACAGTGTGTGAGAACAGTCACAACACCACCACCAGCACCAACAGAACAGGTTGGAAACAGGTTGTGTCGGCTGGGAAGCAAGGGGTTAATGGGAGTAAAGTTGCGGCCACTCCCAAAACTGCGACCTCCAGGTTGCCCTGAGCAGCAGCAGCAGCAGCAGCGCCGCCGATGACGTTAGTGGAAACTTATTATTAACTAAACGTACCGTCATGGGGGACGCCATGGCAACGTTTTATTAAATGGCGGTTCTTCCCGCGTGGATTGGATATAGTTTGGACGGGTTTTTTTGTTTGTTTTTTAACGGAAATCGCCTCCTTTTCCGGTAAGTTAACGCAAAGTTGTGTTGCGTGTGTGTGTGTTTGCTCTTCCGCACCTGTTGCACGGTGAAGTGACGTCATTCCCCCCAAAATGAGAAGGAGAGTTGTGGATGCGGTGCTGCTGGGTGTCTCTCCGGTGTCTCTCCGGTGTGGGTGCAGGCTGGGTGTCTCTCCGGTGTCTCTCCGGTGTGGGTGCAGGCTGGGTGTCTCTCCGGTGTCTCTCCGGTGTGGGTGCCGGCTGGGTGTCTCTCCGGTGTGGGTGCAGGCTGGGTGTCTCTCCGGTGTGGGTGCAGGCTGGGTGTCTCTCCGGTGTCTCTCCGGTGTGGGTGCAGGCTGGGTGTCTCTCCGGTGTCTCTCCGGTGTGGGTGCCGGCTGGGTGTCTCTCCGGTGTGGGTGCAGGCTGGGTGTCTCTCCGGTGTCTCTCCGGTGTGGGTGCCGGCTGGGTGTCTCTCCGGTGTTTCTCCAGGTGGATACGGTGCTGGGTGTCTCTCTGGTGTCTCTCCGGTGTCTCTCCGGTGTGGGTGCAGTGCTGGGTGTCTCTCCGGTGTCTCTCCGGTGTGGGTGCAGGCTGGGTGTCTCTCCGGTGCCTCTCCGGTGTGGGTGCAGGCTGGGTGTCTCTCCGGTGCCTCTCCGGTGTGGGTGCAGGCTGGGTGTCTCTCCAGGTGGGTGTGGTTTTGGGTGTCTCACCCCCTGGGTCTGGGTGGACTAGCAGCGGGTCGGTGTTACTTCTAGTCAGATCATCTGCCCTAACACCGCCATGACCCGGTGTACCACAACACACAACACACATAGGCAAGCTGGCTGTTTGTAAGCCTACTAAAAGCGTCATGCCTTTTTTTGTTGTTGTTGATATTGTTGTTTTTTTGCATCCTGTGGTCTCCATTTTCACTGAGGTTTATTAAAATGGATGGAGCCTAGCCCTCTGGACATGCGGACGTGCAAGGACCGCTCAAGTGGAGCAATTCTTCACCTACAATGGAGCCCATCTCCATGGTGACGTGGGGGTCTTTGGTGGCCACACAGAACAACCAGGGCTTGTGTGTGTGTGTGTGTGTGTGTGTGTGTGTGTGTGTGTGTGTGTGTGTGTGTGTGTGTGAGAGTGAGAGAGAGAGAGAGACTAGCAATTAACTGAAATGTGGGTCAGTAAGTGTGCAGGGAGAGGAAGCCCAGTGTGGAGAGTGAGGAGGAGGAGGAGGAGGAGGAGGAGGATGGTGGCGGCGTGGCTTTAATTCAGGATATTTGGTTCACTGCTGAATGATGGTGGAGGACAGCACACTTGCAGCCATCATGGAGTATAAGAGGAAGGGGAACTATCGGTAGTTGAACTATTTGTATATCCTATGAAATCCTAGAGCTCCCCATTTCCTTGATTTTCTGGCTCAGAGTTGTGTTCTCAAACAAGGCAGGACACACAAGTGATACTATTTAGAAGCGGTTGAATGAGGTCGTCGTGTGCCAAAGATAACATCTCTCCTACCCGATTTCACGGGTTTCTTCTCACCAATGCTTGTTTGTTGGTACATCATGTGAAGGTGCCTTGATCTTTCAACCGCAAACGACAATGAGACACAATAAGGTGCAAGGTGCGAGTTCACCAACATTGTAGGATTTTCCGAATTGAACCCTTTTTGGGCCTGGTCTGGTGCACATATTTCTGTAATCTGGCTAATGCACACTTCAATGATATATAGTGAGTCACACATCGGGAGGGACCAATCAGGTCGGTATAGTGGGGTCTTCCAATTACATAAACTTCATGTTTAACTTTGAGCCGACCATGTGGTCATTCATCCGCAAAGTCAGGACGTTGTGCTGAAATATTGGGGGGGGGGAAATCAGCAATCTTTGAATATTGGTGGGGGATACGTCCCCTGGTCCCCCTGGGGGGAATAAGCATGGCATCAGGCACTGTCACCATGACTACATCACACTGTGTCACCCCGTGACTATATCAGTTTATGATGAGACGCACTTAAGGAACGCGAGCTAGACTGCAGCAGCAGAAGGCAGATCGGCATGCTGTGTTGTTGTGCACATAAAATGCCAAGAAACTGCTCCAACAGGTAGTGCTAGAGCGCGACAGACAGCACACCAATGTCTGTGTTCCAGCCTCTCTGAAAGAACATCATGGGGCAGGTTTGTTTTTAATTGGTATAAATACCTGCGGTTCTTTCCCATGGATGAATGAGAGAAAACATTTTGTTGACCTTGTTGATGGCGAAGCATTTTTTGGATGCATTATATTTACTTTCTGTCGGTTTATAATGGGTTCATGTGCACGCATTGCGTTTTCAGGTTAAGTTAATAAAAGTGTTTTATTTACTTAGTCAGTTTTTCAAGGTATTTGTATTTGTGATGTCTTGTGTCTATGCTTGGCATATGAGTGAGTGAGTGTATATATATATAGTGAGGATTCAGACACAAAAGAGCATACAAAGTCCCCATTGTTCTTAAGACTTGTTATTTACATCCTAGAGCGTCACACTGTAACGCTCAAATTCACAATTTTCAGGTGACATTTATTACAAGCCACACCCTGACCACAAGGGAATGTTTGAATTGCTTGACATATGAAATGTTTCAGTTTCTACACTCAATGAGAAATCCCATTTAACCACAATATGCCCTGAATGTAAATGTAAATGCGTCACCCATTGACCCCATTTATTTGGCAAGATAAGGAAAAGTCTGTTGGTGTAAAATGCAGGTTTGAATGATTCACACTTTCGATTGATTAGAAATACCCCCTAGCCCCCTTCCTTTCCAACATGTTGGCCGGTATCCCCTAACAGAAGTGGAGATAAAAGGCTGGCCTGAGGTACTTCTTGGGAGGATTAAAGCCTCTGTCCTGTGCAGCATATCAGAGTGCTGACTCAGGTCCTCCAAAAACCACTGATCCACTCCTCTGCTATAATTACACAATGTTGTGCATGTAAAAAAACAACTATGAAATAAAAGGAAGGAAATACAAGCTCCAACCACACGACGAGTGACACAGTATCTGCCCCCACCCCTGCAACGCACCAGCTCCGTTTCAGCAGGTTTTCGGTTGACTTATGTGTCACACTATTGTGCTCGTCGTCCCTTACTAATACCAATCAACTTTCAGTAGTAAGAGCAGGGAGAGCCAATCTGGGCCCTTGGTGCTGATGCAACAGTGATGCCATCAGAGGGACAGCTTCCACGAAGAAAGAGAGTAAGAATCTGAACATTAACCACAAATTGAACTATAACCTCAACCATAACCTTAAAAGAGCTGTAGGTAAGATTTAAGAGTATTCATTCATTTTGTGAATATATGAGCATTTCACTCACTAATAGCTGACATGTTCTATGGCCACCTCTAACAGATTACACTCAAATTGAAGTGCTTAAATCTTGCCAACAGCATGTTCAACCTTAAACTCACTTTAACCTATAGCCTTAACCAGTCCATTCCTGCGAGGAGCATATACATATATACATAGTTTCGTTCCCAAAAATGTTTTTGTACTCCACGTACGTAGATCATAAAAATCGGTTGAGAAATGTAAACCTTATAGAGCGTTTTATCGGGAAAAAAAACGCAGCTTCCCCTTTTACTTGTATTTGTTTACAAATACAGGTAATATTCATATATTCATATTCTCTTCAATATGGCGGCGGCGCTGACGTATCGCAGCAACAGGCCGAAGAGGTCAATGCGCTGTCTATGGCGAGGAGTAGACACCGCATTGACTGCTTCGGCGAGAGTGTATGATGTCATCTTTGGGGAAACTATGACCTCTCAATGGAAATGCATTCTGGGTGCTGCCTGGGTGCGGACGTGGACTACAGATCTAAAAACAATTAATTGAGTTGTCATTCTAGAAAGTTTACCCACCCAACTGACCAACATGACCACTAGGTGAATAAGGTGGATGGGCTGCTCCATTGACTGATTGAATGCCTATGTGATGAAGTATCTGGCCTAATATTGCAACTTCAAGCTAATGACTCCAGAGATGCTGTCCATCTTGTGTGTAAATATAGTGCAGATATATAAGCATCACCACCATCACTGTAATGGCTAAAGGCAAAAAAAGGGGTAACTATAGTTTCAGTACAATCTTGTTCAGAATGTGATGAATAATCATTTTTGAACTCTTGTCCTACAGTTATGAACTTATCTCCACTGTGACATTGTGATAAATTGCTTCCCTTTTCTGTTACGTATTGAGTAACATTGTGTTTCAAAACAGTTAAAAACTATTTGTCATCATTATGATGACAAAATATATCAGTTATGACATGCTCATTTTCTCCATGCTAATGTTTCCTTTTCCTGGAATTAAGAGGTTAAACAAACCTCTTTTACACTATTTGCGCACACTCATTTACATACACACATATACAACAACAGACACACACACACACACACACACACACACATACTTTCAGTCTCACACGGTGTTCTCACACACACACACACACACACACACACGCACACACGCACACACGCTCTTATGCGCACACCCCCTCTACCTATCAGGCAGCGTATCTTCCTGTCGCTGCACATAGAGCGCACAGTCAGTTCTCCTTTCTACAGCTGGGGCTGCATGCTGCCACAGCTGCTCTTCTTGGATGTGTTCAATAGGGAGGGTTGCGGCCCATGTTGACACTTCGTCCTCCTGGTAGTCGCATGGCTGTATTCATCGACGGTGGCCAAACAAATATGATGGATATGTATTCTAGTGGCTTGTTGAGGCACCGGAGCCCGAGGTGCAAGTCTCTGCCCCTGGCATCGCAGGTGAGGCTCAAACTCTATTCATCAACCTGCAAAGTCTTTGTGGCGGCAATAGACCCTGGATTGAGTCTTGACAGTGGACCGATCACCTGCCATGGAGTGTTACTCCAAATTTGGCAGTTTTGTTTTTGTGTACGCCGGCAATGCCCCGTTATGGTGACATTCGTGCTTCCTGTTTTGTTCGAGTGTCGAGTAACTTTTTGTATCTGCTATTAATACACACACACATGCAGTATATGTGTGTATAACTAATGGCAGATACAAAAACAGTTAAGTTAATGGTCTCAACCTAAAGCAATGCTGCTTTTACTATTTTGATGTGTGGATGCTGCATCTTTTGTTTGAACTTATGTGCAATCATGTACGTGATGATATTAGTTGTCAAGAGTAGTTTACTTGCTCCCTGAGACTAGGAAACAGTTTCTCTCAAATGTGCGCAACTTCGGTCTCATTTATGGAAGTACATTGCTTGTGTATTAAGAGGGCAAGGAGTAGGGGGTGAAACAAAATCCTTATGTGCCATTGTTTCATTTGTTGGCAGTGTTAAAACAGAAGCACAATGCTGCATGGCGCAATATTTGAATACAAAATGAATATATTACTACATTGGTGATTTGGTTACCTGTCTTCATTCGGTTTTCTCTTCTGAGTTTGCATATTACAGTTACTATTCGATGGTGACATATTCCAAGTATATTTCCAGATGTTCTTTCTGAGATGTAGAGTAGACTAGCAGTTGACAAGAAATGTGTATGGCTTTTGGCCAGGGAAGGACAGCCCGACCCGAATGTGTCTCAACCACATTTTCGGTGATCCATAATTTAAGCAATGCAACAAACTATGATTAACCTTAACTTCTGTATACACCAAAAGCAATAAAATGCTCTGATTATTGCTTACGTCATTTGTGACAAAGTGCCTGTCAAAATGAGTGACATGACTTTCAATGCGGTAGATTGCCTTAAATACTATCGTGGTGATCTATCGTCATTTCAGTGGTTAGGGTTAGTAGGTGGGTGTGGCTCTATTATAAAGACTCATACAGTTCAGTTGGACCATTGCACAATCAATATGCTGCTTGTCCATTAATTGAATGATCACTGGTGGTCACAAACTTCAGTGTAACACCAGCATCCAGCAGTTTGGTATTTACCTACCTATGTGAATCACAAGAATCAGAAATCAGGAAGAGCTTTATTGCCATGTAGGTTTTCACATACAAGGAAATTGCTCTGGCGATATGGTCAAAATCTTTAATTCCATTATAGGTGATTTAATATCTTGATAATGATATATATCACAATATAGCATGTTCTCTGGTAAATCAATAAATAAATAAATGATGAGTATTTCCTATTTTTTTCATCTCCATCATGTAATGCAGCCTTTAAAACCAGGAAAAGACAACATTTATACCATATTACGATATCCAAAATCTAAGACGATATCTAGTCTCATATCACGATATCGATATAATATACAATACAAATACAAAACACAATTGTAATATGAAATAAATAAATAAATCATATTAAATAAAAATCAGAGAATACAATATACAATGTCAGAATCTAAGAGAAAGTAAGTGTAAGAGAACTGCCTTGATAACCTTTGCATCCTTTCATTTACAGTATCTGCCTATCTTTGTAGGAGTGGAAAAAATCTTTCAGCTGTTTTGCCTCTTTTGATATGGAACTTACTTCAGACTGACCTCAAATAGATGGAACTTGTTTCTTCAAAAAGTTCAAGAGAACTTCAGTGGTGTACCTCTCGTTTCCTCTGTCTAAGCCTGGTCTACTCGTGATGACGGGATAGTTTTTCCCAGAGTCACTGTCTGGTCGAGTGGATTGATTACCCCACGCGGTGATAATGAGATCAATAATGAAACTGACAGCAAACTGATCAATCGGAATGATCGGAACTGCATGGCACACAGTGAACAATTCCGTATAAAAAATATCTAATATATATATATATATATATATATATATATATATATATATATATATATATATACATGTATATATATACTGTATATGGAGGGAGGGTTCAGATATAGTCCTGTATGGAGGAGGGGAGGGGGGGGGGGGGGGCAGATATAGTCCTCTATGGAGACAAGAGTGAAAGTCACTTGCTGTATTTAGACTATGGGCTGGTTCACAAAAGAAGAGAGATAGGTCGGAGAGATGTGCCAGAGACAGAAAGAGAGAGAGAGCAGGTTGGTCCTCTGTATCTGGGTTGTGTGTGAGGGTGTGTGTGTGTGTGTGTGTGCGGGGGGGTGCATCCTGTTAGTGGAGTGGAGGTGGTGGTGGTGAGGTGATGACAAGTGAGACTTAGAAGTGACAAAAACAACAAGGAAATAAAGTGTGTGTGTGTGTGTGTGTGTGTGTGCAGGACAGGAGCTAGCTTGGGTCACAATGGTATTCATCAAACAAATGAGTTGTGATGGCTGATAATCATTTGCATACAGTATAGACCGGTGGCGCGGCTGTCTCTGAAACTCAGAGTTTGGGAGGCCGTATATAAGTAGTGTGACATTGATTGATTTTTTGATATCCAATTTAAAATTTCAACCTTTCCACAGGATATGTCCGTATACACTTACAGTACACCATATTGTTTCACTGTACAGTTCAAAGCACACACAGGTGTTGCCAACAGTTCAACCCGAAGAGTTGTGAAGTTGTGACACTGTTGTCATGGCTTCAACTGACAGCCGCTGCAAAACAATTCTTCCGTTCTGCATCATCGGTTCCATGAACTACTTACAAACACAGCGTTCCTCCTTCCTTTTCTCAGAGCATGTGTGACTAAAGATACCCCGGTGAAAATACACTTTAAACATCTGTGGCGCATGTCGATGACAATATGCAGTGCCAGGCAGACACAGTTGTTGAGGACATGGGAACACAATGACTGAATATTCGTCTGGCTGGCCTGTGTTTTCTTTTCAGTAGTAGGTGACATTCTGTGCACTGGTACCAGAAGGGTATTTTTAATGCTGAGAAAAGTAATACTGGAGTGTGAAGTGCTGTGCACAAGCACGTATTCCAGTATTGGGTACCGCACAAACACACACACACAATCACTCACTCACTCACACCATAATCAAGCTACTTAGCATTATGCTAACGCATGCATCTGAATGAGTTCTTTCTGGTTCTGGTCCATCCCCACAGGTGGACCATGAAAGCCACGGTTCGTCGGTGTACGTCAACCTAGCGCAGCTTCGCCAAAGCACCTCCGAGTCGCCCCCTCTGTCCCTGTCCCCAGCGGCCCGCTCTTCCCTGCTCCTAGACCCCGAGGGATGGGAGGTGCACACTGACCAGAACAGCGGGCGAGACTACTACTACCACCCAGCCAGCGGGCACAGCACCTGGGACAACCCCCTGCTGAGCTTCCCCATGGACCCTGAACCCCTCCTCCCACCACCACAGCCCTACTCCCTCGAGCTGCCGTCCTCGCCGCCGTCACCGGCGCTGTCCAATTTCACCGCGTCCGCCTCGCCCACCTCGCCCGTCTGGACGTCCGACTGGGAGAAGCTGGTGGACGAGACCAGCGGTCGACCCTACTTCTACAACACCATGTCCAAGGAGACGTCCTGGGATGAGCCTCTGAGCCCCTACCCCTATCCCATGGAGCCCCCGATAGGCCACAGGGCTCTGGGGGACAAGCCGGTAAGGGCTGCTCTACTTCGCCGCTGTCTCTGTCTCCTCTTTTAGCCTCACCGATGGGTGGGTGGGTGGGGGGGGGGGGGGGGGGGGGGGGGGGGGCTGGGAATAAAGTCTGCTTTTTTAATGGAGTTTTGCTCTAATGCACCTACATTGCAACTGAACCAAGACCCACTTCTGTTAGGCAGAGAACAGATGTGGCGGTCTGCCCTCTTTAAACAATGATAAGCAACACATAGTAGAGCTAGCAACATTTAGAGCGAGAGAGACCATCCAAAAGTTATTTGTTGATGCTTATATATTGGCTCTATGATGTGCTGTGTGTAGTTGTAGGGATGCGCACAACTCACACTTTTCAGGGTCGAATAATCAGTGGGTGATGTGAGCAAATAATTGATTATTCGGGTTCATCGACGGGGCCGGAAAGGAACACCTTGCAGGTCCTGAGGCCGGTAGAGATGTTCCTATATCCTATTTATTTAGAACTAGATTCATATTTCTTTAACAGAGCAAAGCATGCAGATCACAAATTTAACACGGCGGCTGTATTTTCAAATAGGACTCCAGACTATTTTGATTGCAGAAATTAAATATATATATATATATATATATATATATATATATATGTATATATGTGTATATATATATATATATATATGTATATATATATATATATATATATATATATATATATATATATATATATATATATATATATATATATATATATATATATATATGTATGTATAATGCAAAAACAAAGAAAAATGTTGTTGACCGAAAAAGTTAATATTTGTTGCCATCATGAACGAATAATCCACTACTCTGACCCACCCCAAATTTGCACCACCCCACTTCAGCCTCCTCTACCTGAAGAGGACTACCCTCCTGACGACTATGCAGAGGACCAACTGCCAGACATCCTGGAGGGTCCAGAGGAGCCCTTCACCGAGGCCCCTCATTCCTTCCCAAAGGAGTACACCCTGAGCCGTGTGACCCAGTCTTCGATCCCCAGGGCCGCCCTGGACCGCAGTGCCCCAGCCGGCTGGATCCTCAACATGGACCCCGACGGGACCTGGGTGTTCACCAGCGAACACTCCCACGAGCAGGTAGGAATGGCGAGGGACTTTTGTGCTAGATAGGCTATGCTGCTGCACTCCTTGACTGTGTCTGTGACGTGCGACCCACTTTAATCACGGTGACCTCATGGTGTTGCTTTAGTCTTTGATGTCTTAACAATGTCGTCATTCTAACTTGTTCAGATGCTAACTAGCTTTTCAGATGGTTATTGGTGACTGCATAACAGAATTGTGCACATAAAATTCAAGCATGGATGTGTTCCAGTATAGAAATCTCATGAACATTGATTGAAGACATGCCCTGTGTGTTTTTAAAAGACCTGCTGAGGTTTATGAAAGTGGCAGACTTGTCAAAGTGCCAAACAACTGAGTACGTTTTTTTGTATACTAAACATTTTAGGTTTGAGTCTCTGGCGGGATTAATGGCAAGATAGCTACGAAATATGAAAAAACATGTTACTTTTGTGGTATTGTGTTTTTGGTTGGATTTGCTGTTGATTCACTGAAGAAAGACGATTATCACACTAAAAATATGTGTATGATTTTGTATTCAGTCTTTTAAGTAGTGCTAATATGGGATGTGTTTACCTTGTTGCGTAACAGTGGATAAAGTCCCTGGACGACCATGGGCAGACCTACTACTACCTGAGGGGCGGCTCTAAGTCTCAGTGGAACTTACCCGAGGTAAAACTACGCTTCATATCACATTATAGCAGCGGTGGAAGAAGTACTCAGATCTTTTACTTAGTAAAAGTAGTAATACCACACTGTAGGAATACTCAAAGGTTGAGCTTATATAAATAAAGCTTTGAATTTATTTAGATATATTTTATATATTAATTTACATACTGCAGGGTAGCTTGTGAATTTCCTCCTGAGCCTTATTGATATAATATAATTTATTTATTAATATATTTTGTAATGTTAATCTGAATCTGCAAAGTAACTAAAGCTGTGAAATGTAGTGGAGTAAAAGTATAAGGTAGCAGAAAATAGAAATACTCAAGTGAAGTACCTCAAATTTGTACTTTAGTACAGTACTCAAATAAAATATTGTAAGTATATAGTAAATATACTTAGTTACTTTCCACTACTGCATTATAGTTATATGAGCTGTGATAAGCAGTGTATATACTGTCTCTATGCAATCAGGATTAACATGGCATCCTGCATGCTTTGAGACGACTCAATGGTTACACAATAACAATTCGATGGTACAATGGTTGGATTAGATTACCTCAGACAAACACAGATTGTCTAAGATAGCTAAAGACGTGTAAGCTTAGCACATGTAATGATAAAAAACAGCACAGATGTATGTCTGATTGTTTGATAACATTTTAATCAAGAATTCAGTAACATTAGGCCTACCTAACATTACTGTTGTTAGTTTGTTACCGTGTATCCTGTGTCCTTAAAGAATGCTGATGGAGGCGGTCGGGGGGGGGGGGGGGGGGGGGAGTTGTGAGGAAGAGTCTTGTAACATTTGCCTCCTGCTGCCCCCCCCCCTCTCCCTACCTTTCCCACAGGCTTCTGTATCTGTAGGCAAAGTAGGGAATGGAGTTGAGGCAGACAGCGTCTTTAAGAACTGGAGGCACAACATGAGTCCTACGCAGCTTGGCTTCCCCCAGGAGGAAGAGGTGAGCACCTTTTATATTTATCTCTATCTCTTTGTCTCTGTCTCTCTCTCACACACAGACACACAAACCTATCTCGCATGTTTGTGTATTTTTCAGTACTCGGACCGCCACATGTATGCTGCACCACACATGGTCTGCAACCCACACATGCACTGTGGCGTGCACACAAAATACACACACGTACGTGTAGACATTTACATTTAGTAATTTGGCATACGCAACACGAAGTGTGGCTGAGAGAGATGCATTCGATCAAAATTGGAGTAACTAGTTTATTAAAATACAACACAAAGTCACTCTAGGAACCAGCAACCACAGATTAGTGGAGTGGCTTCTGTTCCTTTCATGTCTTTATTATTAGAGCAGGTAGTCAAGCGCATCGCAACAAAGAACTGATAACTGTCAACTGATGGTGCTTAGTTTCCTCTTTCTCACACACACACTTACCTCTGTCTCTCTCTCTCTCTCTCGCTCGCTCGCTCGCATGCACGCACGCACGCACGCACACACGCACACACGCACGCACGCACGCACAAGGTGTGCCAGCTTAAAGTAGAGGCTTAAGTTGGGCACAAGGAGTTGGGGTGAGTCTATGTATAACACCTGACCCGCCCAGATTTCACATAGACTGCATTTAGCTGAACTGACAAAGAGCCCATTTCACTGCAAAGCAATTGCCCTGGAGCTTATATGCCCAAGGAACCATGACTAGTAACAGACATGTGTAAACACACAGTATTTACAGAATCCCAAACCCAAGGACAGTGTATTGTACTAATAAATCCTACTATTCTATTATTATTGCATCCATTCCTACCATACCGTGATGCAACAGTGCATAAGACGCACACACATCAAATGAATACAAAATATGAAATAGACCAGTGGATTTCAACTGGTTTAGCCTCAGGAGGTCAATGTCATTAGACATTAAGTCACGACCCAAAAATGTAAAGTGTATTTACCAATATTGCCGTAAATCAACCATGCCTTCATGTACTGTAAAAAATATTGAGCGAACAAAAATGTGTCATCATGAGATCTGTCAAAAATGTGTCATCCAGCTGGGTAGCTCTCGTGTCGCTGGTGACCATCACCGCCAATATCCTGTTTTGGGTCTACCTAACTACAGACGCTCCCCGCTTGCCGTGCTAGCCAGCGTGCCATCAGATGCACTACAAGTGTCAACATTCACCTGTATGATGGGCTGTTGTACTGCATGTCTTACTGTTCACTTGAAATTCAGGAGTATTGCAGATCCCATTTACATTCAGGGCATTTAGCAGACGCTTTTGTCCAAAGCGACTTACAATAAGTACATTTGTCAGAAGAAGTGAAACAACAATATATCGCTGTCGGTACAGCAAGGATGTCAATAGAACAGGTTTAAAGCACTCATAATTGCTATGTTCGTAATCATCATCTTAGATTCTTTGTCTACAACAAAGATAGCTAGGGTACGATGCTACAATGTTAAGTACTATTTTTAAGTGCCAGGACGTACGAACATACAATAAGTGCGTAAGAGGAAAGGCAGGGAGCTCGTTCCACCACTGCGGTGCCAAAACAGAGAAGAGTTGTAACTTTTCAGTGACTTTTCCAGTGATATTTGGGAGGTTCAACTTCTGAGGTATGACTGCAAGTGATGCAAGCTGAAGGGGATATATGACCTCTCTCTCTCTCTCTCTCCTTCCTTCCTTCCTTCCTTCCTTCCTTCCTTCCTTCCTTCCTTCCTTCCAAAGTCCTTCCCGGGCCACCGGAGGAACATGTCTGACTACGGCAGCGACAGCTCCAGCATTGGCCATTCCCCGGAGACACAGCATTATGTGAGTCCTCCTTAAGCCACTACCACTCCCCCCCCCCTCCCCAACAGCACCACCCATCTTCTGCATTTGAGTCTGATGACACCAATAACACTGGATTAGCCATAGGGCCAAAAAAACGAGAAAAACAACTGTTCCCATTCATGTGTTACGCTAGCCCAGGAATACTATGACACTGCCCTCCGCACTATCTCAATGCTTTTTTTTTGTGTGTGTGTGTGTGTCTGAAGGACATTGGGTTCAGGCCCTGGAAGGATCCCTACTATCTGACCTGGCGCTGGCTGCGTTGTACAGTGGGTTCTTAGTGATTCCCTCTGAGCTACATAGAGCATAGAGAGAAGAGGCGCTCGCGGCGTCTCCCATCTATGCTAGCCAGAGGTGTAATACGGATCGCGTAGCTTGCACACGTCTTTATTCTGTGCTTCTGCATTGAAGTCACAGCATTCCCTGCATTGTATGTCAGTGTTGATGTCACCACACCGTTATACCGTTGTGGAAATAGTATCATAGACGTTCATTATTCCTAATTATTATTGTGGTGCTGCGCAAGAAAGCGTTCCATGTGTCG